>CM038144.1:457508761-457571261 GCA_021437245.1 Aegilops speltoides
GGTGCCAATCCGACTCTATTGTATAATTAATACTTCCTCCATCCGGAAATACTTTTCCTAGCTAGAAATGGATGTATCTAGACTTATTTTAGCTCTAAATGGCCGCCCACGGATCCCTTTGTCTTCCTCATGTCCGTCATACACTTGCGGGGTCGACAAAGGTCCTCGGAAGAGACGAAGCAGCAAAGAAACCACCTGAATCTGCAGTCGTCGCCTCGGCGATGGCCTTCATGGGTCCCAAGTGGCGGCAGCCTCCCGTGTTCTACTTCTCCTCAATGATGGCGGCGGACACAGAGAAGCTGGCCACCGACTCGTTGCTCTCCACGCACCCGACTTCTGTCTCTGCCTGCATGGCGCTGCCGCAGGCACGGGAGGCGCGCCCACAGACACGGGAGGCGCGACCACCGCAAACACTGGTGGCGCGGTATGACGCGGCAGCGACGGCGCCCATACCGGCGTGCTCGCCGCTGTACCGGCGTGGAGCAACTTGCCACTCCTCATTGAGATGAACTGGAGCAGCGAGTTCCTGCACCACGCGCCTGCTTGGGGCGGCAACTAGCTCCGTCGGGCCAAGCGAGGTTGGTAAAGCATCGAGCGGCCTTGCCCATATCCGGAGGGCTTGGCGGGACACCCAGCCGGGTAATATGCCAGAGAACGGCTCATCGGAAGCCATCGGAAGAGTGGAGAAAATGGTGAAGGAGGAGATGGGGAGCGGCGGAGGGGTGCGATTCTTGCTCGCTGTCTGTCTGGCCTCATGTAAATAGAGGGCGGACGGTAGGAGCTTGGCCGGCGTCTGGCCCCGTTTAAACTGTGGGCGGACGGGAGGAGCTCGGTCGGTGTTGCGTTCTGGCCCGCTCATGAACGGACGTGTGGCTGAAGTAGGATTCTCGGTTTGCATGCAGGTTTAACGGAGGGTTTAATGTAGCTGCCGGGCGTGCAGCGGGCGGCGCAGTACTATTCGATTTGACAGCAGTAATGAGCCATCAAATCACAAATGCCCTCGCCTCTCGTGAAACCGACCTAGCTAGACTGCCCCACCCTCTAGCCTTTTAAAAAGTGTATATATTCCACTTTTGTACAGTAGTACAGTATCGATGGGTTGCGCCATGGATCAAAACTTAAAATTTAAAAAAAGTGGTACATATAGAGAGCACTCGTCGCCAAATTATGCATATAGTACTATTAAAAATGCTTGTCACAATAATGGTGTCCAGCACAAGTACACAACCCACCCCTCAAATAAAACTAAGCACCCTGGAATTATTTGACAAAACTAAGTACCCTGAAATTCTTTGAGAACTAAACTGATGGCTATATGTTGTTGGCCATATATATTTTACATATATAATGTGAAGAAACGAGTGGTAGTACTATACCAACTAAAATATGAAATGTAAGAAATACTAGTATGTACTTACTGAAGAGTTAAAGTAAGGAGAAGAAACATAACATAGTTCTGCTGGGGGCTCAGCACAACACACCCCTCAAATTAAATTAATCACACCTGAAATTAATTAAACTTTGCAACTATTCTGGTAGACACTGCATTAGAACCACCATGAGCAACGACACTGCCACCTTACTCGGAGTCCTCGTCCACGTCCTCGACTTCGTCCTTGTCCCTCTTCCTCTTGGCCAATACTTCTTTGCTTGAACCGCACACTTGGCTCTTGCTCTTCATCCAACCGTTGTAGATATTGAAACAAAGGTAGCCATCCATTGCAACATAGTGGATGTGGTCTATATCTAGTACATTCCGCTGCCATGCATAACAATGAAACGTGTATGGAGGTTTCTACAGTTTACCGTACGAAGGATGAACCATGGCTCCTGCCAGGGTCAGCATTGAAGGCTGATGAGAGGACACCAGCCGATTCTTCTGGAGGTCGAAGGGGTTGCCTACAATGAGGCCTATCCGACCCAGGACTTCTTTGTCGTTACCAAAGTCTACGGTAACGAATTTGACTAGGTTGCTCTCGAGGAAGTCCTTAAAATCCAGGCATTCAACGTCGGCATGGCATATGTGGTAGACCAAGCATAAGTCATGCACGCAAACCTAGATCATATCGGGCTTCTTCCTCTCTTCGTCCTTTAGATCCTTCTCTCGTCCCAGGACTGTGGTGTACTCAACATCTAGCCTAGCGACCCACTCATCATCTGAGTCTTCGAACATGCGTCTGAAGAGAGAAAGCCATCCTTTCACCGTTGTGGAAGAATGGATGACGGGTGTAGATGATGTCGAACTCATCACCGGTGATGGTTCTAACCATGTACTCACCGCCGATCTTGGAGATTTGGGACGCCATGGATTTGGGAGGAGGGTTAGGATTAGTGGAACTGCTGTAATGTGAATGGGCGGGACGACTAGGAGCGAACTGCCGTAGTATTGAAGGACGTGCGGGGACGAGTAGGAGCGAACTGCCAGCGTGCGAACGGCAGGGTAGTGGCTTTCCATTCTCCCATGATACGGGCTTCCGAGAGCCCTTGGATCTGAGATCGAACGGTTGCATGGCGTGATTCTAGACCTATGGGTGAATATCCTATCCTGGAGGGTTATTCTGCAAATTTTCAGCAACTTAGCATGCGACCGCTCAGCTCCAAGGGCTTCCAGCAGCCCGTATCATGGTCGCGCCTACCACGACCATCACGTCGCACGCGCGGTCGCGCCCTTGGAGATTTAACACGGTGCGTTAGGCTATCTGATGTTGGCATGTCATACATAGTCATCACTTAGTCACTCATACTACAACAAGGTTAGCTATAAGGTTGGCTATAAGTTTATTTTTTTACTCCTCTCTATTTCTTTCTTTCTACTCCCTCCGTCCCTTAATATAAGAACATTTTTGACACTAGTGTAGTGCCAAAAACGTTCTTATATTATGGGACACAGGGAGTACTAGTATTTGTTGCATTTGCCAAGGAGTGACCTCTTCCAATGAAATGGTGTTGCTAAGTTTGCTTCATTTAATTAGCTATAGACTCAAAATTGTCTTTTCACCTAGGTACATGCGCTTAGCACCGTTTCTTCCTTGGGTCACCAAACTAGTCTCTCTCTTCTTGATTAACTTGCCACATCAGACTTTATGCCTATGTGGCAAGCTTAAGCACCTGTAGGAGCAGGTAAGTACCATAGTGCACTTTACATGGCATTTTTGCATATGTGGAGGAAATAGAGGCAAGGAAAAAGTGGAGAAGTGGGCTCTCATGCAAGAGACAACCTCTACTACATGGTGGAGCATTGGGAGAGTCACCTGTATGGAGGTGGTAAGGAATCGGGAGACTCACGCCGGTCGTAGCGCCGCAGTTAAAATGATAATGGCAAGTCAAATCACGGGGCCCCACCTGTCCAGCAGTAACTCGATGTCAAATCACACAGCCCTACGTTTGCAGCAGCCTACTCCCTCATCTTCTCGCGTCTCTGTCGAACCGACTAGGCGGAACTGCCCCGCCTACCGTGCAGGAAAAGCCCGCGCAGTATACTCCCTTCGTCTAGGTGACCAAGGTGGAGAGGTAAACGAGAGAACTTAATGTTTAGTACTACCTCCGTCCGGGTTTATTGGTCCCCATTGTATTTCATGTCAAATTTTGACTATAGATTAAAACTAACAAAATGTTTACGCATGTCACCAAACATTATATTTTTGAAAACTATGTTCAAATATGAATCCAATGAGATAATTTTTCTTGACATGCATTAAAATTTTGTTAGTTAAATCTTTAGTCAAAATTTGGCACAAACTACAAAGGGGACATATAAACCAGGACGGAGGTACTATTTGCTAAGGCTGGTTGTAATGGTACTAGCCTTAGCAATTTTGATGAGGTGTCATAGAATTAAATGAAGAAAGAGAGAGAGTTGAGTACTATATGTCATACATGGCAATAAATAAAGTACTACATGATACTAATATATGATACATGGCCCAGGAGTACTAAGTATTATTAATACAGTTTTGCTATAACTCATCTTGATGAGATATAATTTGGTCTCATTCATCTTTATAGCCATTGGATGTGATGCTACAAGATACGTGTGTGCTGACGTGGGTTGTATTTGTTCTTGTGTAACGAACTGACCACTGCATGTCATGTTTGATAGTCTCAAGTCATTAAAAGCATACAAACCCCACATCTCTTATTTGTTGATTCCTCTATTTATGTCAAAAAATAAGAAACAACGTGAGAGTTAATGCACCACGCCTATGTGTTTACTAAGTATTTGGTTTTCGTAAGATGACTTAATACTCACCTAGACGGAGGGAGTATTCGATTTGACAGCGGGCGGCGCAGTTCCAGATACGGCTTTAATGCAGACGAAGGAGGGACTAGCGGTTCCCGATATGTTGAATGGCCAATGCATCCTCCTTCAATTAACGCATGAGGGAAGTAATGGGAGGAGGTCCGGGAAAAGAGGCTACACGATGTGAATGCAACGCAGTTTGCCCTCATTGCCCTCATATAAAGGCGCCCCTCCATTTCAATGCATCTACCACATCGTACGCACCTAAGCATTTGCCTAAGCACCTACAATAAGCGCAAAAGAGCTTACTCCAGACCCATGGCGGCGATGCGCGTGAGCGGCCAGCGGCTGTGCCAGATGGTCCATGACGCCGGCCTACGGCATGGCGCCAAGGATCATCTCCAGACGGTGTTGGAGACCGGCTGGTGGATGCCCGCCGTCGACGCCAACTACGACTCTTAGTTGGACCAGATGATCGTTGCCACTGTCCTCAAGAAGCTCACGGACGACATCGCCGTACTCCTCCAGCCCGCGCGACCGGGCACCTCATTGCCTGCCACCCTAATCGGCCTCCATGGCCGGAACCTCTTTCAAGCACTGGTGGCCCTGCGACTGCCCCCCGACGCCACGAAGAATGTCCACCTGGATGTCATGCTCGCCGCGAGGCGCCTCGTCCTGCAAGAATTCGTCGACCTACACATCCACGTGTACGAGCAAATCGTGTACATAGGTATCTACAAGGCCAGTGAGGACGCTACGACATTGGCCTTCCTCAACCGACTGGAAGCCTTGGAATCCTTTGCTGAAGCACCTCGACCTCGCCACAAAAGCTGCTGCTCCTTAGCCGCCAGTCGGTGGCCCAGCACACTAAGTTGAGGAGGAGGAGGTCGTACGTTCATGGATCCATCTTTCCTCTCGCCTTCTGTAACCACCACTGCGATCGCATCATCATGGCCTTAATTCTTATTGTGCTGTTGCATTCTCGTTCCACTCAATACCAACATGTGCGATCCCTTTGCTTAATTATATGCATCACTGTAACTAGTACACCATCCGTCAATTTATAAGTTGTGCTTACCTTTTCCATCAACTTCGTGCAACGCGCGGGCATCTTTCTAGAAACTCTAGAATATGTCTATATAATCTGTATGTGATAGTCCATTTGAAATCTCTAAAAAGACAAATATTTAGGTACAGAGGGAGTAATATATTAGGAGTATATCAAAACAATAGTGATTTCTTTCAAGTTTGTGAACAAATACTACTATTCTACTACTTTGGATCTGTCGCAACGCACAGGCACATTGCTAGTAAAAGAAAAAGGCCTGTCGTGTTCGCGTCGCACCCCCACACGCCCGGGAATCGGCAGTACTCCACGGCCCATCCGGCACGATACATAGCTTAGGGAAGGCGTGTTGCCTAGCATTTTCACTTTCATGTGGGACCACCGTTGAGCAAACCGACACCCCGCCCGCCACCGGGTTGGAAAACAGAAACGAGGGGAAGATCTAGCTGCAGTACGGAAGCCAAGAAATTTGGTGTCAGATGGGGCTCGTTGATAGAGTAGGATCATTCCGTACTATTACTACTCCTACTAGTACAAAGTTTGTACTCCTAATACTATATTACTAGTACTACCACTATATTACTAGTAGGTACGTGCACGGCACAACATTGTAGGAACAAAAAACGGGAAGATCTTGTTTTGGGTGATTTATCTTTTTTCAATGAACGTAGTATGAATAATATGATGTGGGGGGCACCCATGAAGCTTATGTGGCTTGGTTGCATGGCTACGAAAGGTTAGAGAAAAATAAATAGATAATGTGTTTAGAGTGCACTCCACTAAATAGATATACTTTGGATCCATTGCAACGGACCGGCACATCTATATCTATACCCCCTATATAGTGTGTGAAAAACTTTGAAAGTTGGTCATTGGATGAAGCCAATCCGATGGTACAAAGATGGCAAATCCGAGCACTACTGGCCATTGGATATCATCCACCAGATTCTGCCACATGTATAATCTAGAAGACTCCATGGTTGAACTTAATTCATGACTAACTTTGCCACAACTAAGCTTAGGAAAAATTATTGGTTCTTCAAAATGAGAGCCACAAGTTGGCAAGCCTAAGGGAATCTTGCCACATTTTTTGTGTGTATGTCATGTGGGGCCTTAGTGTGGCTTGCCTAAGGTGTGGCTTGAACCAAACACTCACCTAATTTAATCAAACTTTCCTAACCTTATATTCCACTAGATTTTTCCACATGTTAGAGTATAGAAAACTCCACATGTAGAAGCATAATGCACAAACCACCAGAATCTCATGCATGCAATGCACGTGCACCTTACTAGTACTAGTTGGTAGTAGTAAGAAAAAAATTCCAGTTTTGGCACGAGCTCGTACCGCGGGAGCACCACAAGGCCTGCTGCAGGAGTTACATTTCCCTCTCGGGGCCCACGGGACCGAACTTCGGTGGCTTAGTGCCCGGCCTATGAGTCAATGACAAGCAGACCTTAAATGCGGCTGGCCCACATGTCATTCTCATGGCGGTGGCATGGTTCGCGACTTACTCATTCGAGATGAACCAGCCGGTGGTGGCGTGGCCGTGGCGAGGGTGCCACAGCTGGGCGTTGGGCGTTAAGAGGCGTAGATAGCCACACCGGCGGGTACTACCTGTAGTACATAAGTACTCCAGCTGATGATTGATGCCCGGGACGAAATGTGTCATAGCCGCTGGATGAAAATTCGATGGTGCGGGAGTACGGATCGGAGCACAGCAGCGGAGCAGGCAAACCATGTCCAATCGGGTGTGTCTGTGGTAGAAAGTTGATGGTCGCCGTAGTTCAGCTGGCACGCATTTCATGCACACAAAGGCAGAGGAGCGGTGAGGCCGAGAGGGATGAGGGGTATGTCGGGCGGATGAGGATCCCCTGACGCGAACAATCCTACCATTCTGTCACTGACATGTGGGACTCATAAGCAAGGGTCCCACCTGTCAGCGAAGGAAAGGCAGGGCAAGGCAGTGATAGCCACGTCAGAGGATCCATGTCCACGTCGGGGGACGTCGTGCTGTGGGTTGGAGCGCCGCCGTGGGAATCGTGTGTGGGTGTGGGTGTGTGGCAGTGGTAGAAACAAGAAACGTGATGGTCGCCGTGGTTCAACTTCCATGGACAAGCTGTCATGTCTGCTGACACATGTATATCAAAACTAGAGTGTTTATATTTCAAGCACGTGAACAAGTATTATTCTACTACTTTGGATCCATTGCAACGCGCGGGCCAGCACATTGGTAGTAGTAGTGTCCATCTCTATCTCTAGAGGCCTTCCCTCGTTCATCCTATTCTCTCACAAGATAAACTACTCATACAAATGCATCTTGATATTCCGTGGAACGCATGAGGATGTTTCCTTGGGGGTCTCTCCAGTGCGGTGTGGCCGTAGTTGCAAGTTGACGCCCCTTGAGATGCCGGTGTTGAGGGGCACTCGGATTTCCTTCGATGAGCAGGTAAGATGAGTTTGATCACGTAGTAAATGCATTCTAAAGACTACTTCCGTGTCCATTTTCTAATTCTCCCCCTGCCCACTGTTTCACAGGCTAGTCTCGGTGCGAGTGGAGATTGGCTTGCATATGTACGGGAGGGTACCAACATGTAACACCCTCGATGCGGCTATATCTCCCACGTGTCGAAGCACGACTTAGAGGCATAACGGCATTGAAAGCAATGTCGCAAGTGAGGTAATCTTCACACAACCCAAGTAATACATAAGGGAAAGAGATACATAGTTGGCTTACAATCGCCACTTCACACAATTACATGAATAAATCATTACATCATCCAGATACAATCAAGGTCCGACTACGGAACCAAAATAAAAGAAGAACCCCAAATGACAAAAGTCCCCGATCGACCCTAACCGGGCTCCACTCTTCGATCAACTAGAACGAAACAACACAAAGGGCAAGATCTTCATCGAGCTCCTCCTTGAGCTTGGTTGCGCCACCGCTTTCGTAACATAGGCACCGCAAACTGGTTTTGAAGTATCCGGTGAGTCACGAGGACTCAGAATCCCATTACCATGGGTATCAAGACTAGCAAAGCTTAATGGGAAAGGAAGGGGTAAAGTGGTGAGGTTGCAGCAGCGACTAAGCAATGTATGGTGGCTAACCAACGCAAATAAGAGCGAGAAGAGAACAAGCGGAACGGTCGTGAAGCTAGCAATGATCAAGAGGTGATCCTGAACGCCTACTTACGTCAAACATAACACAGAAACCGTGTTCACTTCCCGGACTCCGCCGAGAAGAGACCATCACGGCTACACACTCGGTTGATGCGTTTTAATTCGGATCATGTGTCAAGTTATCTACAACCGGACATTAACAAATTCCCATCTGCCACATAACCGCGGGCACGGCTCTCGAAAGTTTAAACCCTGCAGGGGTGTCCCAACTTAGCCCATGACAAGCTCTCGCGATCATCGAAGAATAGACCTTCACCCGAGACACTCCGATCGGACTCGGTATCCCTAAGACATCAAGACATTTCGACAATGGTAAAACAAGACCAGCAAGACCTCCCGGCGGCCGACATCCCGATAGTAGCCGCACAGATCTCATCTCGAGCCACGACCGGATGAGCAATCCGCATAACTAAAACCAGACCTCAAGTTTCCACGGGGCGCAAAGGGTTTCTAGTTTGGACCAACACTTAGACAAGCATTGGCCCGGGGCTGAATAAAAGATGACCCTTGGGTTAATTACTCCCAAGGGAAAAGTAGGTGGTGGTGAGGCAAATGGTAAAAGGCAATGTTGGGCTTTGCTGGACAAGTTTTATTCAAAGCGAACTGTCAAGGGGTCCTATAAATCACCCGACCGCGTTAGGAACGCAAAATCCGGGAACATAACACCGTATGACGGAAACTAGGGCGGCAAGAGTGGAACAAAACACTGGCATAAGGCCGAGCCTTCCACCCTTTACCAAGTATATAGATGCATTAATAATATAAGAGATATTGTGATATCCCAACATAAACCCTGTCCACCATGGAGAAATCTTCAACTTCACCTGCAACTAGCAACGCTATAAGAGGGGCTGAGCAAAAGCGGTAACATAGCCAAACGACGGTTTGCTAGGAATGATGTCAAAGGTTAGAGGTTCATGGCAATTTGGGATGGCTGGACAAACAGGTAATAGGTAGCGCAGCATAGCAAAAGAACGAGGCAACTAGCATAGCAATGATAGTAGTGAGATCCAGGGTAGCGGTCATCTTGCAAGCATCAAAACAAAATGCTACAGCATCCCAACATAATAACAAAAGGCATGGGCATGAAGTACACGTAAAGCATAACAAAACATGAACACTGAGATATCTCTAGAAATCACTAGAACATACTCAAAAAGACATGGAGATATTGCAACTAATAACAATTTCAAACTTTAGCAGAAATAACATCAGGTTGCAATGTTTAGAGCTATCAAACAACATGTTACAGGAACATATCATGGCAAACAAAGGCATGGCATGAATCTACTAATAGCATATATCAAAAGACCCTTACTGACCATGAGCTAAAAAGGCACGGAAAATATGATGGCACCCATGTAAACATGGCAAGTTATATTACAGATTTAAACATGGCAGAAATAACAATAAGTAGGCATGTTCGTGAGCTCGAAACACTCACTACAGAGCAATACATGGCATGGCAAGGCAACCAAAAGCAAGAAGGCATGTTTATGAAGCTAAGCATGGCAAGATCAAGGACATAGCATACACGGATCAACTACAACGACCTCGTGAAAATTGAATCTCATGCAAACAATCTGTCAGGAAACATTTTCAAGCAACTTTGGAGCAAGAAATGAACATGTTCCAGTAGGCTATAATTGCAACCAAGGGCATGAATGGATAGAGCATGACATGTATATCAAAACATGTTTATAGAGCATCTCCAGATTATGCATAGAATGATTACTAGAAGCATGTTAACATGGCATCAAATTATAACAGAATCTGTCAGGAAAACAACAACAGCAACTACCCTACTTTTCAAGCTCGAAGCACTCAGCACACAACTCACAAAAATACATGGTCAACACCTGTGGAAAGATGACATGGCAAAGTTCAACATTCATGTAGAGCTCAACCTCATAGGATGCACACATAAATCATGGCAAAAATGACAAAAGAGCTCGAGCTGATAAGATTCTGGAACTAACGATCTGAAGCCTTCTTCCAACAGCATTTCGAGCATCAAGATGAACTCAAATGAAAATGATGCAATGTAATGAAATGATGTACTCGTCGAGGCGAACAATTTGACATATTATACGCGCAAAACGGAGCTACGGATGCAGAGATGTGACGCAATGAATATGGCATGAAATTTACAGAAATCTGGGACTTAGTCAATTTCAGGAAAAGAACAGGTAAGCGCTGGATAGCTAAAGTGCGACCGGGCGGGGAATAGGGCATCTCACCACGTGGGCTCGGCCCAGGAGGAAAGAAGAGGCAGGCCTGGCAGGCCGGCTTGGGGAAGCTGGGCCGCGGGGCTGGGCCGGACGCGGGGCCCACGGGGCAGTCGTCCGATCGTCGTCCGGCCATGGCGGCGCCGAAGTTCTGGGAGGCGGCGGCGCCGAGCGTGGGGAGGCCAGGAGGGGGACCGGCGAGGTCGGGTCGCTGGATCCGGTCCGCCGGCCGGATCCGCGACGGGCGGCAGCAGGGCGCGGCGAGATGGCGCGGCAAGACGGCGGGAGCAGGCCGCGGGGCGGCGAAGCCCGGCAGGGCGCGGAGGCGGCCGTGCGGAGGAGGCGGCGGGTCCGGCGGCGGCTGCGTGCTTGCGGCGGCGAGGCAGCGGCCGGACGCGGAGGGGCTACGGCGGGCGGAGACGCGGGCGGCGGCGGCGGCGCTACGGCCGGCGGCCGGGAGCCGAGGCGCGGTGCGCTTTCGGCGGCGGCGAGCAAGGGTCCAAGCTGCGAGGCGGGTTCGGGCGGGCGGGCGGCGGCAGACGGCGGGAGCGCCACGTGGCGGGCGGCCGCGGCTGCGGGCGGCGGCGCGATTTGTCCGGCGGACGCGGACATGTCCGCCGGGCGAGAGGGAGGAGAGACTAGGGTTTTCATCCGCGAAAATTGGAATGGGGGGTGTATAAATAGGCATAGAGGGAGCTAGGAGAGTCCAAATGAGGTGCGGTTTTCGGCCACGCGATCGTGATCGAACGACCGAGAGCATGGAGGGGAGTTAGATGGGTTTTGGGCCACTTTGGAAGGGGTGTTGGGCTGCAACTCAAAGAGGGCTTTGCGGTTACCCGGTTAACCGTTTGAGTATCAAACAAACTCCAAATGGCACGAAACATGACAGGCGGTCTACCGGTGCTATACCAAGGACGCTTGGCAAACCTCGGGCCATTCCGAGAAAGTTTAATACCCGCACATGAAAAGAGAGAAGAGGGGGACGCCGGAAGACATAGGAGCGCCGGATTGCAAAACGGACAACGGGGAAAATGCTCGGATGCATGAGACGAACATGTATGCAAAATGAAATGCACATGATGACATGATATGAAATGCATATGATGACATGGCAAAATGCAACACGCAAGCAAATGACATGGCAATGACGGCGAATAACTGGCAGACACCTGGCGCATCGGATCCGGGTCGTTACAACACTCCACCACTATGAGAGGATCTCGTCCCGAGATCTAGGATGGCACCGGAGAGAAACGGAAGAGAAAGAGAAAAAGGTAAAACTAAGTTGCTTCTTTGATGAACGAGTGAAAACCATGAACCTTGAGAGGTTGAGCAATTTGAAAGGAAGAAAATAACGAAGATGAGGAAAGTTGAAAACACTCCGTTAAAAAGAGGAACAAGGGATACGACGAGAACCAAGAGGTTTAGTGATAAGATAGATATTGAAACCACTCCGGTTAAAACTAGATAGAGAAGGAATAAGATGGAAATAATTTGGGCAGCACTCCGACTGTAAATGGAAGGAATTGAACATGAACTTGAGAAGATGAGAGGATACATGATGAAATCAACAACACGCTGCCTCCAGAATTAAAAGAATGGCACAAGGGGTGAGAAACATTACAAACCGCACTCCGGTTAAATGGATAATCAAGAAAAGAATATGCTCCTCACAAAACGAGGTGACGGGTGAAGAGCACAACATCACAATGCCTCCGTAACGAAAGAATAGAAGTTAGACCGTTGGGATAAAGGGATGGAGAAGAAAATGACAACTTTTGCCACAAGTGAACTTGGGAAGCATCCTTCCAAGAAGGTTAGAACGGAGTTGTTGGAAAACCAACAACGAAAAGAATAAGATTGTAGTGGGCTTATGGAAAACATCTCAAAACTATGAGGTGACAACCGGCCACTAATGGAAAACAATTGATTGGATTGATATCAACAAGGAGACGAGAAACTTATTTCACCGGTAGGACAAATGAAGAACTTGGGTCATTTATAAGCACCATAATAGCAACATTCCTTAGGGAAGGCTTAAGGTGAAAACATGACACAAGATAAATCCAATGAAGAGATTGATGGATTTAATATACCTCGTTCTTAACAACATGTGAATCGTGAAACATGAAGGAAATTGTCAAGAGTGACATACCACCACCTCAAAAGATAAGGTAGAAAGAATTGCACTTCGAAATGCAAGATGAAGAATACTTGAACTCCACAAAACAAAACATGTGTTAAGCACCATGTTTAATTTTGAGTATAGCTAGGCGGGTCATAACTTCAAGAGAAATCTTGAAGAACAACTGAAGAATGAAAAGAATCCTTGACGAACCACCATGTAGAGCCTCCATGAAGAACTCCGGTAATAAAAGGATGATAGAAAGAAAGAGAAGTTGAAAACACAAGGTGAAGCCTTGCAATGATTTAGATGGATCTCCGTGATAATTAGAGCTTGGAACTCCGGGAAAAAAAGAAGATGAAACAAATGAAACCGAGAATTTATTCATCATGAACAAACTCCGAAACAAGGAATTAATCACTTGGATGAACAAGAATAAGAATTACGTTATGCTTATCCTTCACCAATTAAATTGATGACAATCAACGGATTTGGCATACTACTTATTCTCGTAGAAAGGAGAGATATTGCTCAACTTGGGAAGGTCTTGATGGAACCACCGGTGGGATTGAAAAGAACGAATGAATTGATATGATAACGAAAGAGGTGAAATCTTGAACGAACCACCGTAAGAATTGAAAAGAGAGAAGCAAGGGCACAATTCACCGGGAAGAATTTGAAAATGAATGAAGATACTTGAAGGGATTTAGATGCATGAGAACAAAGAGATCATGGACTAATTAGAGGAAACTTGAACGATGCACCGGTAAGATTTGGAGAATGATAGCTACACGCTGAGAATGAAGAATTATGACATGATGGCCTTCGGAGGAAAGAAATGGAAACAACTCAAGAAATACTCCGGATGGTAAGAAAAGAATTCTCACAATCGAAAACAATTATGAGAGGATGGCATCAAGCTAGAACCATGCATCTTTGGAAGAACGGGTAAGGATTTAAGAGGAACTCTTCTTCGGTCTTCAAATGATGAGAAAGACAACGAGAAACACCACCAAGAATTATTGTGGCACACCGGAAGAATCAAAAGCGAAGAGGTTGAGCCAACTATGAAAAGAATTTGAAAGATCTTGGAGAAAAGCATTAGACTGATGATAACTCATTCTTACGTCAAACTTGGAGAAGAATTTAGGATAGCTCTGGGAAAATAGAAGAGTCAGGTAAGATCCTGGAAAAAGACCTGTGGGTTAGGGCCCACTCAAAAGAACACCGTTGAAAAGATTTAAAAGAGATGTTGCACCGGTTGAATTAAATGACTAGAATGAGATACCAATCTCGAAAGAGCTTGAACGAATGCAGAGTGGAAACACGAATCTTTGAGATATCTTGAGCACTCCGGAATAACAAATAGCGAGAAGTAGAGTGATAATGAGGTGCACCGGTATGAGAAGACATTGGAATGAGGAAAAAGGTATGATCAACAAAACTTGACTTGAATCCACCGGAGAAGAGAAAGGAATGAGGAATGACGAACTAGAAGCTCGTGAGCATCTTCACGAGGGATCACCGGGTCAGAACATTGATTGAAAAGAGTGAAGTGACTTCACATGAATAAATGGATACTTGGTAAAGAAATCTGTGTCCTTGAGGAAAAAGGGTGGGTGGGCGGGAAAAACAAAGGCAACTTGGAGACGGATGAAACAAACGCCGTTGAGAAGAAATGATAGATGGTCTTGCTGATGTTGAAGTGATCGGATCAACTTGAAGAGAAAACACGCCGGTTGAAAAAAGGATTGACATCACAATCTCAATGATCAAAAGGATTAGTACTCCCACAGAAATATGAGAACACCGTTTAGGAAAGGTATGGATTCAACATTTGACTTTGAAGCAACTCGAATACCACAAATAAAA
Source organism: Aegilops speltoides (assembly GCA_021437245.1). Taxonomy (NCBI): domain Eukaryota; kingdom Viridiplantae; phylum Streptophyta; class Magnoliopsida; order Poales; family Poaceae; genus Aegilops; species Aegilops speltoides. Next base: position 457,523,474 of record CM038144.1, read on the forward strand.
CAAAACAAAGGATTTGGCTTGCATAATAAGCCGGAACAAACATATGATAGAGATTTCGTCCGAAGTTTTCGTGGTGGGGCCTACACGGGCTCAATCGTACAGCACCATCATGTACAAGGCAAGGCACATGACATCTGAAGCGTCCCAGTCGGCATAGCCAAGGACTCTTTAAGACACAACGAGACCACTCTAAAACCAACCGTGAATAGGCGGACCACTAGACGTCGAACCCCAATTTCATATCATACATCCGTCGGAAAGATATCCTAAGAGCTACTTGAATTCCCACCTATGAAACTCCTAAAACTTTCTGGTTATGCAATCTGGTGTTGGGGATACAGGGGAGCAATAATATCTCACACAAACTAACAATCCCTACATCCATTGTATCCATCCGTCAACACATAACCAAGAAACCTTCGAAATCGTGTACCTCAACCTTGAAAAGCATCCGTTATCTGAGTCATGGCAATACTCCGTACTCACCTCGATCTTTGGGTTAGCGGGGTTATCTCACCAACAACTGCATAAAAGAGATTTTCGATGTCGGCGTACTAAACTCAGGTATTCCAAAACTGCAACGATAAAATTATGACGACAACACCTTGGAGCTCAACTCCCCGGGACACTGCCACAACCCCTAAATGTCAGGAGGCAACCAAGACAATGTTGTCATCATAAAACCATCGGAACGATTCTAAGATACCCGCGTGATCCTAAATTTTTTTTAGTGAAATTTGAGAAGAGAAGAGTCAAAACTCTACGTCAGGAGACCTCACCAGAGCGACGAAGGGACTGAGGAGTAAAAAGAATTCCTAACTCTCCGATATAAAATTCCTAAATGACTCAAAACATTTTTCTAGACACAACTCGGCCACTAAAAACGATCAAGTAGTGGGGGCTCCTAAGGTCGGGGATGGCTCTGATTACCAACTTGTAACGCCCCGGACACACCCGCCGGTGGTCGTTACTCCTGGCGGGATCTAGACTGGCCTCACAGATCAATACTAGTCTTTTCTGCGCACTTTGTCCTCACTCGTGCACACTCGGGAGCAACTTCCCGGTCGGTCACCCATCCTGAAACTACTCCAAGCTGAGCACGCTTAACTTTGGAGTTCTGTCTGAATGGGCTCCCGGAAAAGAAGGAATTCCTTATTGATATGAGTAGTCTATCATCCCTAATAAGCCAGGCTATCACATAAGAGCTTGTCATGGGCTAAGTTGGGACACCGCTGCAGGGTTTAAACTTTCGAGAGCCGTGCCCGCGGTTATGTGGCAGATGAGAATTTGTTAATGTCCGGTTGTAGATAACTTGACACATGATCCGAATTAAAACGCATCAACCGAGTGTGTAGCCGTGATGGTCTCTTCTCGTGGAGTCCGGAAGTGAACACGGTTTCGTGTTATGTTTGACGTAAGTAGGCGCCAGATCACCTCTTGATCATTGCTAGCTTCACGACCGTTCCGCTTGTTCTCTTCTCGCTCTTATTTGCGTTGGTTAGCCACCATACATTGCTTAGTCGCTGCTGCAACCTCACCACTTTACCCCTTCCTTTCCCATTAAGCTTTGCTAGTCTTGATACCCATGGTAATGGGATTGCTGAGTCCTCGTGACTCACGGATACTTCAAAACCAGTTTGCGGTGCCTATGTTACCGAAAGGTGTGACGCAACCAAGCTCAAGGAGAAGCTCGATGAAGATCTTGCCCTTTGTGTTGTTTCGTTCTAGTTGATCAATAGTGGAGCCCGGTTGGGGTCGATCGGGGACTTTTGTCGATTTGGGGTTCTTCTTTTATTTTGGTTCCGTAGTCGGACCTTGATTGTATCTGGATGATGTAATGCTTTATTCATGTAATTGTGTGAAGTGGCGATTGTAAGCCAACTATGTATCTCTTTCCTTATGTATTACTTGGGTTGTGTGAAGATTACCTCACTTGCGACATTGCTTTCAATGCGGTTATGCCTCTAAGTCGTGCTTGACACGTGGGAGATATAGCCGCATCGAGGCGTTACAAGTTGGTATCGAGCCGACCCTCGTGATTACGGATGGTTGCGGACAGGTGCGCGGTCATGTTGTTTATGACGTTTGTGACCCGTCGTGGCTGCGGCATGGCACATGTACCGGATGCCTGCACGACGGTTGTGCCAAGAGGGAGCGTTCTGTGGCTCGACGAGGACGTCGGTTCCTCGGAGTGTGGGTGTACGTGATAGCCTGGCTTATTAGGGATGATAGACTACTCATATCAATAAGGAATTCCTTCTTTTCTGGGAGCCCATTCAGACAGAACTCCAAAGTTAAGCGTGCTCAGCTTGGAGTAGTTTCAGGATGGGTGACCGATCGGGAAGTTGCTCCTGGGTGTGCACGAGTGAGGACAAAGTGCGCAGAAAAGACTAGTATTGATCTGTGAGGCCAGTCTAGATCCCGCCAGGAGTAACGACCACCGGCGGGTGTGTCCGGGGCGTTACACAACATCAATTTGCACAACATTTACAATGGTGACACCGTTCCAGTAGAACCTTTGTCCAACATTGGGATCAACCATGCAACGGGCCACCGCATGAATTGGTACGATGGAACCATGGTGAGATTGAATAAGATAGCACGAACCTTGCACATGGCGGTCAAAGGCGGACCATGCTGTCTGCGGCCGATTTGTTGTTGTACGAGTACGAAGACGTTGTGCTCCTTTCTAACCGCATCTTTGCGGTGACAAACCAGGGGACTTATTTTGTATGGGACACATCATACGATATACTCCCTCTCTCCTAGTTTATTAGTTTTGAATCGTTTCATTTTATAAGTTTCAAATTCAAATTTAAAGCTCCCCATCACATGTTGAGATTACAGTGTCCATTAAATCGTTGCATGCTTGTATAGTAAAGAAACAAATCTCGAGTTTGGCACGAGTTTGCGCAGTGGTAGCACCACAAGCCCTGGCGCAGGAGTTACATTCCCTCTCAGGGCTGTCGGTACTGAGATTCAGCGCCTTACTACACCTACCTTTGAGTCAATAACATGTGGACCCGATAGGTGACTGGTGTAATGCTCTCGAAGGAAGAGGGGCAGTGGGGCCAAGAGGGGTGAACCGTAGGTCGGGGGACGTGTGGTGTCATGGGTTCGAGCGGCGTCGTGGGAATCGCGTGTGGATGTGGTAGAAACATGATGCTCGCCGCATTTTAGGTGGCCCACATGTCATGCACACAAAGGCAGAGGGGCGGTGCGGCCGAGAGGGGTGAGGCACACATCGGGGGACGTGGTGCCGTGGGTTGGAGACGCGTCGTGGGAATCATGATATGAAACGTGATGGTCGCCGTAGTTGAACTTCCATGGACAAGCTGTCATGTCTACGAACACATGCACTGCCTACCGATCACTGGAAGGAGTAGCAGAGAAAGCTATATATGCGGATAAATATGTCCTTATAGTCAAGCAAACCCACGCTACTACTCTATTCCAAAGACATGCACACCATTGAAATAGTCCATCTATATCAATATACACCAAGAGGGAATAATTTTTTTTACAAGAGAGGAAATAGTTCATCCATCCATAATGCCCTCCTGCTGGTGCAGCCTTTTCTTCTTCTTCTTCTTCTTCTTCTTCTTCTTGTTCTTCTTCTTCTTCTTGTTCTCATTTTCTATGGGATATGGCTTCGCAACAAGCTCTTTGGACCTTGCAGCTATCTCGAAACTCACATGGGCATCGAGGGCAGCATATTTTATCCGCTCGTACATCAAGGGATAATTCTCCCATCCATACGACCTTAATGCCACCATCTCATCACCCTTCTGAAGATTTGTACCGAGCACAAAATTTGCTACATCGAATAGGGATGGTGTCTATTTATCACAATCTTCTACAGGAATTTTGATTCCAGTTTGTAGGTCAGCGATGCTTTTCAAATCAAGGTTATACGACTCCAGCTTCTATTTGGCCCCTTCGATGGCTGCCCCACAGAAGTATACGTCCTCCCGAGACAAGAAATCGTGAAGCTCACCTGGTATGGAGGGCGAGTGTATGATGTGGTACACCAAAACATCATCTTTGAGGCACAGCTGAAGGACGGTGGCACGTTGGATCTTCCCAGGGGAACGCTCCGTGTACTCTACATCGAGACCGATGACCCTTGTCTCTACCTTTTCGAGGGAGTTGGATACATTGTTGATCCACTGCCGAACAACCCTTGGGTGGACAGTGACGGTGGCAACTGTGCTCATCGAGCCTTCGACGAGGACATGTTGGACGCTGAAAACCTGCATCTCGATCTCTTTCGCCATTTGGAACCGCTGGAATGGAGGGCTATGATTTGGAGAATTAGGATTAGATGGCTAGTCTAACTGAAGTAGTAGATGATTATTTAAAGAGGTTAAAACAATGTGAACGCAGTGGGGTTTGGATGCAAATGAAGACGAAGGGGAGGTGAAGAAGCCGAGGAAAATCGGTTCCCGATGGAGAAGTAAATGGGAGAAGTGGCGTGCAGGCAGTTGATTAGACGGCTAGGTAGACTAAATGAAAAGGCTATGCGGGTAGACTGATGAGTCGTACCTATTCGTGTATGTGCCCATCCTTCCTGATAGGTGGGACATATGCAAACAGATAAAAAAATGTGTCATACCTTTTCTTTTGAGCGCGTGAGTGGGAGACACAACATTCTCTGGTTAAGGAATACTCCCTCTGTTTAGGTGAGTATAAGTCACCTTATGAAAATCTGGTTTTCCCAAAACCTTTAGGCATGGAGCATTAACTTCCTGCTCGATCTCCTCCCAGCCTCGTTAGCCAGCGTTCTCTTCCTCTGTTGTCGCGTTCTACCTTTCCATTTTTCCGCTTCTCAAGTGTGGAACGATCTGCATGCGTCCTTGATGCACCAGAAAGACCACTGCATGCATCGCGACAGGGCGTTGATTGGGCATGCATGAGAATTTGGTTCTGCTCGCATTATGGATGATACCTGAACGATGAAGTGAACAGGCATGCTAGCATGGGAGACTTATTTCCGCTATACAATACTAGAGCACTCATGTTCCTACTACTACTAGTAGTAGTACAACTGTGGTACACTTGATGGTCAAAATACTATTCATCCGGTCCTCACAGTGAAGTGACAACACCCTACGCCTGACACTAGTCTAGGCAAGGCGGCGTGTTCAGGTTACCAAAGTCAGCCTCACCCTATGCACTATGCAGTCTGTCACCGCCGCTGTACAGCACATTGGCGCCTCGCCTCGTCTCCCACTCCGCTCCCATAGCACCACTCCATCTCCATCTCCTTCTTCGTCTCCGTCTCCATCTCACTGTGCCCCCGTGTACCGTCGCCTCACTCGCCTCCCCCGGTACCAATATTCCCTCGCTAGCCACTCCGGCACCGACAGCCTTCTCCCCGTAAATCAAGCCCCCCAAAACCCCCACCTTCCACACTCCACCATGGCCGAAAGCGAACCGCGCAACATCCATATGAGCCGCGATTGGAGCAATCTCCCCAATGGCATCCTCGACCTCCATTGTTCGTGTATGGATATGTTGAGCGCCCTGCGGCTGGCTGCATGCTCGAGGGACATGCACACGACCATCGTCAAAGCGAGGCCTAACCTTTTAAGGCACCATGCTTGCTGCTATCTGGTCTTGGGAGATTGGCTCGCCATGATACAGAGGCATACATCATGCCCCTCGACTTCAATCCGTTCTCCATTAGGCAAAACTTCTTTGCAGGTATGTAGTGGGTCGCCGTACATCATTTCCCTCGACATCGATCCCATCACCATCGCCCGAAACTTCTTGGCAGGTATGTACTGGGTCAGCATGAACTCCCACTGGATGGCTGCCTTCAGAGAAGACGGTAAAAAGTTGGTGCTCGTAAACTTCCAGACCTCCCATGAGATTATCCTTCCTCCGTTGGATTATATAGAGTATTACCATCGGGTCCAAGTCATCTAGATTACCATGTCAGTTGGACGGACCTTGTTTTGCAGAAGATTGTAATCTGCCAAGTGCCCACACGACATGCGAATTACGCAGACTTCAAGCTAATTGCCTTGTTCGACCGCGGACTCGCCTATCTTTACGCCGGTGCCTTCTTTAGCTGGAGACAACTCAGCTCGTAGTGGATCATCATCAAAGCTGATACACACTTCTGTGATGCTATTGAACACAATGGCATCATCTACGTGATCGACAAAGCAGATGGCACCACGTATTGCTGGAATGATGCGTGTAAGTTGTTTCCGTCTCATGTTAATGATGACGCCATGACACTGTTTGAACTTTTTGTGATGATTGGCATATCCCTGTTTGAGCAGAATTTGAGTAGAACTATCGCAATGTATTAGAGACGCCGTAAATCAGCTATATTTGGAATGAGTTAATTCATGCGATTGTGACCATGTCATTACGGCCAATTTGTACCCTGAATAATCAAACGGTTAGGAATATATGGATATTATCCTTATTTTACAGTAATCTATATACTACTACTAAATTTGAGTGTGTATCAATGGACATGTTAGTTTCCTCATTTTCATGATGTAGAAACATGCACCACACTGTTGGTTTCATCTAACCATACATTAGGGAAGTAAATGTGCATATGGAGAACTCTATATTTGGAAGTAGTGAAATCCTGCAATGCTTACCATGTGTACATTCCTATATTCGCCCTTCAGCAATCAATGGCTAGAATAATATCCTCACAAAAATTTTGCCCACAGAACATGAGTATATAACAATGCATGGTCTATTAGTTACCTTGAAGAATTTGTTTGTGAGGACAGAACATGATTACATAACATGCATGACATGGTAGTCTCCTGTGAAGAATCGATTGCGAGATAACATGAGTATAACCATGCATGGACTTCTATATTTTTGAACTCAGTATACATTTCCCTGTATTTTCCTCTCAGTTCCAACAGGGACATGTCAATGATGTTTCTTGCATTATCCTACTCATACTCTGAAGAATGCTGATCTTACATTAACAGTGCATATCCTTTTTGATATGATGCAGTGTCCCTATAGTTACTGCCCTTTGTAATAACACCACCTTTGCGAAAAATAGGGAAGCACAACTGGTTCCTCGCTCAATCAGATGACGGCAAAAGACTGATGATCATTCGGACACATGAGCCGGAAAAGTTATATTGCAAAAACCCCACTGTATACAAGCACATGTAATACGTGAGTATCCGGACAGTGGTTGTTACGTCTATGAGCAGGATACAAGCTTGTTGGGGCCTTTAGGATTTTTAGTTGGAGGCGGGTAAACTGCCTTGGTTCACACTCTCTATTACTCCGACTCAATTATCCGATTAACCAGGAGATCACCGTTGGCAAGGACCTTGATGGCAGAGAGGCTCTGTTTGCTATGGAAAACTGTGTCTACACCGCGAGCCCTAGGAGTTCAGGAGCAAACTCCCCTGATTGTCAACGATACAGCCTGCAGCCAAAAGAAGGTGAGAATGACGAAGGCATCCGGATTAACTTTGATCCTTGGATGTCTCAATTACAATAGGCAGTGATGTGGTTCAAGCCTTCAGGTTGATAGGTAATTGGGCTGTTGCATCGAAAGGGTGGAGTACTGGTGTCTCCGGATCACTGGTCGCTGAAGCGGGGCTGCAAATTACTCCCTTTATATTAGTTTACGGAGGGAGTATGATGGTGTTGGATCATCTCTTCGAATGACTTTGTTGTCTTTGCTGCTGGTTCTGGATGGGTAGTTCTTTCTTTTGTTATGCATATTCCTTGTCATTTGGTCATCCTCGTCTATGTAACTCTTACTATGTAATAGTTGCTTCTGTTTAGAATGTCATTCTCGTCTGGATCACGAGAGTCTGAGCGCTGCATATGGGTGCGTTTTGGTGGTGTAGCAAGAATTCTTATGAACTATCATGTCTTGTTGTTTATGTCAGTAGTAGTCACTAGTCCGTGTTTGAATGTTATATATATCGTTGTTTCGAACTGTTTATTGTCTCAAACTACTGGTGGGCTAAATGAGGGCATCACCATTCTCCAGTGGTCAGAGTATATCTCGTTTTTTCAAGTTATATAATTTGAGCTCAGTGTCTTTTCAATGATGTACACTTGTTTGGGCCAGTGAGGTGTCGTTAAATATGGGCCGAGTAGTAACTCAATGTCAAACAGGTCAATTATGACTCTCAGGCCGGGCTCTCAAAAGATCCTGAAAAAAAGGCCAGGCTCCAAAAAAGAAAGAATAAGGACTCTTAGGCCGACATGTGGGCGCCACCGGTGTTTTCGTGCGCTTGCACGCCGAGAGCATATTGGCACGTGCTCGAAATTCATGCTACCTTTTCATCCCCAGTCTCCCGCCCCTCCCCCACCTCTGGAATCTCGATTCCTACTCCAGTTCCCCCAAATCCCCCTCCTATACTCCCTGTACTCAAGCGCACTATCATGTCGCAGGTCAACGCGGATCTCCGAGCTAGAGATCATGAGGTCCGTCCTGCCTTCGGTCATTGCATCTTGTCGCTCAACAGTGGCATGGCGGCGCTTAACGACCAGTTTGCCGGCAAAGTGCTGATGGTAACCATCAACGGCGACTGGCCTCCCATCTCGCCGGACGACCTTGTCAAAGCTATTGGCATTGCGCACGGCATCCAAATAAGTGACTTGCTCATCGAAGTCTGTCCGCCACCGGCTGATTTCTTCGTCAGGTTCCGGACAACCTTTGACTGCAGTCGTGTGTTCGAATCTTCCCGGCGTTTGTTCTCTGATGGCGCGCTGGTGAGCTTTGATCGGTGGCACCCAGGATGGGGCTCGGTGCCCTTGAGCTTGAGTTTTTAACAAAGCTCACCTTCCACGGCATGCCACAACGAGTCCATGAACGAGCTTATCAACGACCTTGGAGGTGAGCTCGTAAGTATGTTTGTTCCTCCAGACAGTTGGGCTCTGATGGTTATGGCATGGATGAAGAAGCCCTCCAGCATACCGAAGGTGATTGGTGTTGAGATACTAGTGCAGGAACCGGTGTTGTACTATTCGTCGCCACCAAGGCCGCCGCGGACCATGTTAGGGATGTACCTATATCGAGTGTTCGTGCATGTCGAAGAAGTGGTCAATCCATCAATCGAAGTCCTACCGCCACCGCTGGTGCCAGGGTCCGTAGACGACGTCCATTACAGGAGTCAACGTCAGACTTTCCCCGTGTTTCTCGAAACAATGGATGTTCTGAGGTTTACTCCATCGCTACGGAGGCCATTTGCTTCTTTGGGAGAAGAGGCAGGGCTGCCTGCCTGGATGTGCTCTAATTTGAGGTAACAACTGAATCTTGTTAGATACTAGTGAAATTCGAGCTATGGGTGTGAAGCACTGATATGCCAGTACATTTGATTGTGACCTGTTCTAATTTTGTACCTAAACTTTTTTTAGAAAGGGTTGTACGTCAAATTAATGTGCTAGCAGAACTTATTGTGTTGTTTGTCTGTTTTCTTTGCACAACATTCAAGATATTTCCCCGTCATTGATAAAGACAACGAACCGCTATGTACGACTTCGTTGGTTTCAACATAGCCCTATCCATAGCGATCCACTGCTTCCATCCTGATTGTGCCGCCTGCGTGAAATTTTTGTATGCAAGTTCAGTGTGCTATGATGTTCTATATGATTGTGTCAACTATATAAGTTTTTACTGAGCATCAGCAATGCATTTGGCTGAAAGATGTATTTACGAGCATCGACCTATGGGTCTCTCTCTCTAGGTCTCTCTCTCTCACACACACACAAGCACACGCACAAGTGGGACCCATTGAATTATTTATTTGCTCGTGACAGCTTTTAATTAGGGTCCACTGTAATCTAACTTTTTTCTTAAGTTATTAATTGAGCTCAGTGACCTCAAAAGGTTGTATATAAGCCTTGTTTGGGCCTTTCCGGCGTCGCTGAATGTGGGTTGAGTAGCCATGTTAGGTTGTACTGTACTACACAGACCTTTTGTTCAACATAGCAATGCAACTGGGCCGACAGTTGTACACAATATCCGGGTCAACTTGTTATTCTCCGCCCCGCTGGGCTGCAAACTTTCCTAGGAGGTATGCATTAGGCTTAACAAGAAAATGGACTTTAAGAAATGATAAATGGGATGTAATTATAATAACTGGGCAGTAACTATGCACCAAAAGCATAATTAGTTTAAAAAATATATTATATTTGGAATTGAAAATTTTAATTTCATTACTTGTTGCGTGCGCAATATTTCGTTTGATTTTAACGTAAGACAACTTTATTTTGAAATTATATTTAACCTGACTAGAAATTTTCGATAAAAATATTTCGGATCCCATCAAAATGTGGGAATTTTTTTATTCTCTTTTGAGCGGTTGTTTGAAATTATTAATCGTTGTCCTAGCTAGAAGTTGGGTTGTACTTTTAACAAACTGTAAATGGGCTGTAGTAAATTCCATTAGAATTAAAAAATGGGTTGTACATTCTTACAAATCGCAAATGGACTATATGTTCTCTGCCAAATCCGAGCTGTGGGCCTACAAAATTGACGCGTACCAAGGGCTTTGTCAACTTAGTGAATATAAACGATTCTAGCTGCAGTGATCGTATGATGTCCATCCAACGGCCGTAGTGCTTCTTCAACCTCTGGTCTTCTTGCTCCAACTGCCCAATGCAGCGCCGGTCATGCCGCATGCTCCTGCCTCCCGTGGCCGGCTGTGATGCCGCGGAGACCTCACCACCCCGTACTACTCCCACCGCTGGCCAGGCCATCCCTCTACTCACCCACACCCCCTGTTATTCTAAGGCGACGGCAGCCTCACAACGCAGCCGAACCACTGAACCGTCGTACTCCTCTCCGTGCGGGCTTCCACTGCTGCGTCTTCCCCGGCTCCGCATTGTCCCCTTCCTAGGCCTCGCCGTCGTCCACTACCCTGGTGCTCTCGGTGCAGCGTGGTCAACGTGGTCAACGACCGACTTCCATTGGAAGAGTACTATACGTGGAGAGGTTGACAGCTGGTCCAGGCGGCCGCAAGGAAGTGCCTCCTTATTACGCGCAAAATAATTATTCCTCCACCTGACAGCAGGGACCCACCGAATGGGCCACCTTATTAGGCGAAAAAATGTTTCCCCCTGACTGCTAGGACCCACCAGACGGGCCACCGTATTTCGCAAAAAACGTTACCCCCGCTGTCAGCTCGGACCCACCGGAAGTGCCTCCTTATTACACACAAAAAAATGAATACTCCCCCTGCTAGCTAGGACCCACCATGGTGGGAGGCTGACTTGTGGGCCTACTAAGTTGACCTGGACGGGGGCCTTTGTCAACTTTAGTCAATATGAACGATTCTAGCTCCAGTGACCGTACGATGTCCATCCAACGACCGTAGTGCTTCTTCACCTCTGGTCTTCTTGCTCTAGCCGCCCAAAGCAGTGCCGATCGTGCCGCATGCTCCTGCCTCTCGTGGCCGGTTGTGCTGCCGTGGAGGCCTCACCGCCGCCTACTATTCCCACCGCTGGCCAAGCCCTGCGGCGATGGTAGCATCACACCACAGCCGAACCAATGAACCCTCGTACTCCTCTCCGCGCGGGCTTCCACTACCACATGTTCCCCGGCTCTGAGTCATCCCCTTCCTAGGCCTCGCCGTCATCCGCCGCCGTGGTGCTCTCGGCACGGCGTGGTCAACGTGGTCAAGGAATGACTTCCATCAGACGTGGACTGTACGTGGAGAGGCTGACAGCTGGGTCCACGGCCGCAGCAAGGAAGTGCCTCCTTATTACGCGGAAAATAATGATTCCTCCACCTGACAACAGGGACCCACCAGACGGGCCACCGTATTTTGCAAAAAAAAATGTTTCCGCCTGACTGGTGGGACCCACCAGCTACACCTTCGCACGCAACGAAGTGCGTCCAGGCAAAAAAACAAAACAATTCGCCCCCTGACTTCTGGGACCCACCAGCTACATCTTCGCACACAAGGAAGTGCGTCCGGGCAAAAAAAGATTTGCCCTCGACCGCTGGGACCCACCAGCTACATCTTCGCAGCAAGGAAGTGCTCGATACCGGGACCCACGGTCGAAGCATCGTAGCATTATCATTCGGTCGTGAACGGTACGCACATAATGGTCGTTGTAGGCGCGGCGCGCGTGTCGTAGAGGCACGCACGTAGCATGTACACGTACGTATAGCGGCCAGGGTGCAAGAAAGAAAATACGGCCATGTACGTACATACGGGCAGGGTCTTGAATGCCTACTCGCGCATACGTATGGCCAAGGCTCGTGTACATGGCTGGGTCCGAACGGAGAAACAACGTCGTCGTCGTGTTCATGGGGACCCAACCGGCTGGGTCGGAACGGAATGCGTCGTCGTGTCCATCGGGAGGGCTTGGACCGAACAGGCGATGGAAACGAGTCCTGGCGTACCGCAGAAAGGAGAAAACGGCCTTGTGTTCGACCGGTCACATTCGAAACAGGATCCTGTTCATCGGGAGGGGTGTGGCGTACCGCAAAACAGAGGAAACGGACCTCCTACGGTTGAAACGGGGGTCCTGTTGGGTGTGGCGTACCGCAAAGCGGAGGAAACGAACCTCCTACGGTCAAAACGGGGGTCCTGTTGATTGGGAGGGGTGTGGCGTACCGCAAAACGGATGAAACAGACTTGTGCTAGAGCACTACGGTCGAAACGGGGGTCCTGTTCATCGGGAGGGGTGTGGCGTACCGCAAAACGGGACTCCACAGGATACTATTGATCTCCACCGTCGACCTCCTCCAGCCTCCACGGGCTACCGTCGACCTCCTCCAGCCTCCACGGTCTACCGTCGACCTCCTCCAGCCTCCACGAGCTCCTATTCATCCAGCCTCCACCACGCACTACTCCACCGGCTACTGTTCAACCACCCCTCCACGGGCACCCCTCCACCGTCTACTGTTCATCCAGCCCTCCACACCACGGGATCCTGTTTATCAAGAGGCAATGCCACCGCCATCGCTCATCTAACCCCCCGCAACGCCACTGTTCATCGAGAGGCAGATCGATTGGCTTCGCTAGCGGCGATGGCGAATCGCCGATCGGGTTACGCAACAGCCATCGACCGATCGCTCGGGTTCAGTAACGCGTAGCCTGTAGTGCAATCGCTCGGGTTCAGTTAGAGCCCAACGCCTCGCTCGGGTTCAGTTAGAGCCAACGCCTTGCACGCACGTGTGTACGTGTACGAGAGAAACGCGCATCGCTCGGCGCCCGACCTCCCACCGTAACCAGGAACTCCCCGAAATTTTCCTCGCCCTCGCTTCTACCATGGTTTTTTCCGTCATGGACGGCTCAAAGAATATCATGCAGCTGCGTCTCCGGCCTGCCCAGGACGAAAAGCCCATTTTCTGTCATGATTTTTTGTCATAGAAGTAGGAGCCCACCACATCTATGATGATACCGGGTTTTGTCACAAATATCGTCATAGAAGTGTCATATGTATGACAGAAAAAAATCCGTTCGGCCCAAAATGTCATGGATGTGTCTTTTTTTGTAGTGCGTCACCCTACAGTGCCTCCTCAAGCCGTCTGTCAAGCCGTCACCAGAGTCCGACTCCATCTTTGTGCCGGCCCCTCCTAAAGCAGTCGTATCTGACTTGAGGGCCCTAGAAGCCGGCATGGGGACTTTGGCAGGCGGCCCGGGGACTGCAGCCATTGCACCCGGCCCGGGGACTTCAGAAGCCAGCCCAGGGACTGCAACAGTCGGGCCAGGGACTTCTTCAACTCATCAGGTAGCAGCCAACTCCAGCCCGCCGCCTCCCGGCCCAACCGACCTTGTACAAGTTGCAGTCGTGGCAGCTGAAGAAATAGCAGCACCTTCATGGGCTCAACCCATCCTCAAGTTCCTGGTGAACAAAGAGCTACCGACTGATGAGATCCTAGCCCGATAAGTGCAACAGAGGGCAACAACATACACCATAGTCAACAAAGAACTCATACGGTGCAGTGTCATTGGTGTGTACCAGCACTGCGTGGAGCCGGACCAGGGTCAAGCAATCCTCAAAGATATCCACGTGGCTTCAAGATCACTTGTTACCAAAGCTTTCCGCCATGGTTTCTTCTAGCAGACTGTTCTGGAAGACGACAAGGAGTTGGTCTAGAAGTGTAAAGGGTGCTAGAAGTTCCGTTCCAAGACACACTTGCCAGCTTCCGCTCTCAAGACCATTCCCATTGCCTAGCCCTTTGCTGTTTGGGGGCTAGACATGGTGGGGCCATTAAAGATGGCTCGTGGCGGCATGACTCATTTGCTTGTCGTTGTGGACAAGTTCACCAAGTGGATAGAAGAAAAACCAATCAAGAAGCTGAACGTGCCGACTGCCGTGACTTTCATCGCCGACATCACCACTCGGTACGACATATCACATAGCATCATCACCGACAACGGCACAAACTTCGCCAAAGGAGCCTTGGCTCGTTTCTGCGCGACGCAGGGCATCCAACTGGACTTAGCGTCCATTGCCCAACCACAGTCGAACGGCCAAGTGGAGCGAGCAAACAGCCTCATTCTGTCCGGCATCAAGCCCCGACTGATCGAGCCTCTAGAGCGTTCGGCTGGCTGCTGGCTCGATGAGCTGCCGGCCGTCCTTTGGAGCCTATGCACAACTCCGAACAAGTCGACCGGCTTCACGCCCTTTTCCTCGTCTGCTGTGCTGAAGCCGTCATCCCGACGGACATAGAGTTTGATTCCCCACGAGTCACCATGTACACCGTGACGGACGCCAAGGAGGCACGAGAAGACGGTGTCGATCTGCTGGAAGAGGGTCGGCTGTTGGCACTCAGTCGGTCCGCCATCTACCAGCAGAGTCTGCGCCGATACTACAACCACAAGGTGAAGCCAAGATCCTTCCAAGAGGGAGACCTTGTGCTCCGACTGATCCAGCGAACAGCCGGCCAGCACAAGCTCTCGGCACCTTGGGAAGGCCCTTTCATCGTCAGCAAAGTGCTGGGCACCAATTCCTACTACCTGATCGATGCTCAGAAGCCTAGAGCACACAAAAGAGATGACTCAGGCAAGGAGACAGAGAGGCCATGGAACGCAAACCCCCTCCGAAGATCTTACAGTTAAAAGCAGTATGTATCATGCTACCTTTTGTATTAAGTACGAAGACTCCAGGTGCCCCGAGAAGAGCTCGGGGACTACCCTCGTTTATCTATATGATAAGTGTTATGCCTATGAATGTGTTGTTTTATTATTCCACCTGGCACCGGGTTTGACCAGTCGGCCCGGAGGCTCGCCGCCTTCTGCTATATGTCGCCTCCTGCAGTCGGACAAGTGGTGTGTCGGCACCAAAAGACCTCTCCTGTCAAAAGCCGCAGCTCGCAGAGCGACTATACGATGGGCAGGGGTCGCAAAGCAATGCCCACATGAAAAATGGCTAAGGAAAAATGCACATATAGTCAATGGCGGCATCCGCCTTTTCGGCGGTTGTCGAGCAGCCCGCATGACTTCTTACCTTTGCCAACACTCTAAACGGCTAAGTACTTGCCCTCCCATAAATAGCTAAGTACTCAACCCAGCTGCAGTCCGCAGAGCGGCTGCTCGGCTGGCAAGAGGGTAGCCAAGGGAGGGCGGCAAAGGAAAAAAGCAAGGGTCAGAAAGCAAGAAAAGTCAGAAGCCGACAAACAAAGCATAATTTGCAACAAAGGATATTTACATAGCAAAAGGCCCACTGGCCAGCATTCAAAAGAGTTTGATATACAAAATGCGGGTCGAATTGTGAAATTTAATCGAGGTTTGTCGAGACTAATGAGCAGAAAAATAAAAGACAATAGCCTAAGGAATCCGGCTGGATGGTGGAGTCGGCGGCGCCGGTTGGGGCAGCAGAGGAATCCGGCTGGATGACGGAGTCGGTGGCACCGGTCAAGGCGGTGGACGGTTGGACGGTAGAGTCGGTAGTGCCAGTCGATGGAATGGGTGGCTGGTCGGTCTCCGCCTGGTTGCCTCCAGCAGTAGTCGGCGCACTTGAGCGCGGGTCGTTGCTTGAGGTGCGGTCAGGATGGGGCTGGCCATCCGCTCCAACCTCCGGCGCGTCCTCCTCGCTTTCCTCGTCCTCCGCCTCCTCCCCTTCTTCGCTGGAATCGATCACCTCAGCCGAGTCCTCGCTGTCCTCCGGGTTCAGCCCGAGCCACTCCAGCGGCACCTCGGCGCCCTCTTCAACCACCTTGTGACGCCCCGGATCCGATGCGCCAGGTGTCTGCCAGTTATTCACCGTCGTTGCCATGTCATTTGCTTGCGTGTTGCACTTTTCCATGTCATCATATGCATTTCATATCATGTCATCATGTGCATCGCATTGGCATACATATTCGTCTCATGCATCTGAGCATTTTCCCCGTTGTCCGTTTTGCTATCCGGCGCTCCTGTGTCACCCGGCGTCCCCTCTTCTCTCTTTTCGTGTGCGGGTATTAAACTTTCTTGGAATGGACCGAGGTTTGCCAAGCGGCCTTGGTATAGCACCGGTAGACCGCCTGTCAAGTTTCGTGCCATTTGGAGGTCGTTTGGTACTCCAACGGTTAACCGGGTAACCGTAAAAGCCCTCTTTTATTGCAGCCCAACAACCCTTCCAAAGTGGCCCAAAACCCACCAAACTCCCCTCCATGCTCTCGGTCGTTCGATCACGATCGCGTGGCCGAAAACCGCACCTCATTTGGACTCTCCTAGCTCCCAGAATCTATAAATAACCCTTCCCCTCCGAAATTCGCGGATATTTTCCCCCGAAACCCTAGCTTCTTCCTCACTCCCGCCCGACGGACACGTCCGCCGCCACGGACATGTCCGCCCGCCGACCACCGCAGCCAACCAGAGGCGCCACCTGTCTCGCCGGCCTCTCTCTCTCTCCCACAGCGCCGCCCGGCCCGCTGAGCCCATCCCGAGGCCAGCGAGCCCGTCCCGCCGCCGTTCGACCAGCGTCGCCGCCGCCGCCGCCGCCCGGCGTCGCCGCCA
Organism: Aegilops speltoides; assembly: GCA_021437245.1. NCBI lineage: Eukaryota > Viridiplantae > Streptophyta > Magnoliopsida > Poales > Poaceae > Aegilops > Aegilops speltoides. The sequence continues at coordinate 457,540,393 of CM038144.1, forward strand.
CCCAGCGCCCTCGGCGACCCTCGCCCGCCCCGCGACCCACCCGCCATGCGCCCCCTCACCCTTTGGCGCCGTGACCATGCCCGCCGCCCGCCTCGCCACCTCCAGCGCCACAGCGCCCCGCCCACGCGCCCGCCGCGCCTCCCGCCCGCGCGCCATTGCCCATCGCCGGGCTGAGCGCGCGCCGCCTGGCGCCTCGGGCAGCGCCCCGCGCCGCCATGCCGCCTCCTCGGCCAGATCCGGCGACCTAGCGCCCGGATCCGGTGGTTCCCGTCCTCCAGCGAGCGTCCCCGACAACTCCGGCGAAGTTCCGGCGAGAGCCACCTCGCCTCGAAGTCCGTGCAGAAATCTGGAGGTTGCCCCGATTTTCTTCTAAGTCCCAGATTGCAGTTATTTTCTTGCATTTTCATAGCATCACATCTTCGCATCCGTAGTTCCGTTTCGCGCGTATAATATGTCAAATTGTTCGACACGACGAGTACATCATTTCATTCCATTGCATCATTTGCATTTGAGCTCATCTTGATGCCCGAAATGCTGTTGGAAGAAGGCTTCAGATCGTTAGTTCCAGTATCTTATCAGTTCGAGCTCTTTTGTTATTTTTGCCATGATTTATGTGTGCATCCTATGAGTATGAGCTCTACATGAATGTTGGACTTTGCCATGCCATCTTTCCAGAGGTGTTGACCTTGTATTTTTGTGAGTTGTGTGCTGAGTGTATCAAGCTTGTAAAGTAGGGTAGTTGCTGTTGTTGTTTTGCTAGACAGATTCTGTTATAATTTGATGTCATGTTAACATGCTTCCACTAATCATTCTATGCATAATCTGAAGATGCTCTATAAACATGTTTTGATATACATGTCTTGCTCTATCCATTCATGCCCTTGTTTGCAATTATATCCTGCTGGAACATGTTCATTTCTTGCTCCAAAGTTGCTTGAAAATGTTTCCTGACAGATTGTTTGCATGAGATTCAATTTTCACGAGGTCGTTGTAGTTGATCCGTGTATGCTATGACCTTGCTCTTGCCATGCTTAGCTTCCTAAACTTGCCTTCTTACTGTTGGTTGCCTTGCCATGCCATGTATTGCTCTGTAGTGAATGTTTCGAGCTCACGAACATGCCTACTAATCATTGTTCCTGCCATGTTTAAATCTGTAATAAAACTTGCCATGTTTACATGGGTGCCATCATATTTTCCGTGCCTTTTTGGCTCATGGTCAGTAAGGGTCTTTTAATATATGCTATTAGTAGTTTCATGCCATGCCTTTGTTTGCCATGATAAGTTCCTGTAACATGTTGTTTTCTTTCTCTAAACATTGCAACCTGATGTTATTTCTACTAAAGTCTGAAATTGTTATTACTTGAAATATCTCCATGTCATTTTGAGCATGTTCTAGTTGTTTCTGGAGATAGCTCAGTGTTCATGTTTTGTTATGCTTTACGTGTACTTCATGCCCATGCCTTTGGTTATTATGTTGGGGTGCTGTAGCATGTTGTTTTGATGCTTGCAAGATGCCTAGTTGCTGTTATGGACAGATTGTTGCTATAACTTGTATAGTGTGCATGTGTTGAACCGTTGCTCCGTTTTGAGTGTGCTCTATATGAAACTTGCTTGATTTTGCATGTAGCTTCATATTATCATGTTGCATCCTTGTTTTGAGGTGTTTGCTTGATGTTTGGGTGCATTTTGCATCAATGCCATGTTTAACTTGTTTTGCTCATATCTTCTAGACCGTAGCTCCGAATCTAATGAACTTTATATGTAACTTGACTAGAATTTCGTGTAGATCATCTTGGTGATCTTTAACTTGCTGTTTAACAACTTCAACATAATGTTTATTCAGTTCTGGACCCATTTCGAAATTTGCATATGAGGACTTACCGGAATTGTTATATGTTGTTTCCGGCCTCATTTAAACTTGCCTTGGTGTGTTGTCCTTGTTTGCATCTTCTCTTGCCATGAGTAGCTTCATGTAGCTTGGTCATGCATCTTGCTTGTTGTGCATCATGTCTTGTTCATGTGTGGTGTGTTTACCATGTTGTGTGCTTCTTCTTGTTAGTTCCTGTTTCGTTGCGATCGTGAGGATTCGTTCATCTACGTATGGTTCGTCTTCGTGGTTTCATCTTCTTCATGAACTCGTTCTTCTTCCTTGCGGGATTTCAGGCAAGATGACCGCTACACTGGATCTCATTACTATCATTGCTATGCTAGTTGCCTCGTTCTTTCGCTATGCTGCGCTACCTATTACCTGTTTGTCCAGCCATCCCATATTGCCATGAACCCCTAACCTTTGACACCTTTCCTATGCAAACCGTTGTTTGGCTATGTTACCGCTTTTGCTCAGCCCCTCTTATAGCGTTGATAGTTGCAGGTGAAGTTGAAGATTTCTCCATGGCGGACAGGATTTTGTTGGGATATCACAATATCTCTTATATTATTAATGCATCTATATACTTGGTAAAGGGTGGAAGGCTCGGCCTTATGCATGGTGTTTTGTTCCACTCTTGCCGCCCTAGTTTCCGTCATACCGTGTTATGTTCCCGGATTTTGCGTCCCTTACGCGGTCGGGTGATTTATGGGACCCCCGACAGTTCGCTTTGAATAAAACTTGTCCAAAGAAGGCCCAACCTTGGTTTTACCATTTGCCTCACCACCACCTATCCCTTTCCCTTGGGTCGCCAACCCAAGGGTCATCTTTATTTTAGCCCCCGGGCGGTGCTTGTCTAAGTGTTGGTCCGAACCGAGCGCCGCTCATGGGCCACCTCGTGGCAACTCGAGGGCTGGTTTTACTCGTAGCTTTGTCTCATCCGTGTTGCCACGAGAACGAGATATGTGCAGCTCCTATCGGGATTGTCGGCGCATCGGGCGGTCTTGCTGGTCTTGTTTTACCATTGTCGAAATGTCTTGATGTACCGGATTCCGAGACTGATCGGGTCTTCTGGGTGAAGGTCTATTCCTTCGATGATCACGAGAGCTTGTCATGGGCTAAGTTGGGACACCCCTGCAGGGTATAAACTTTCGAGAGCCGTGCCCACGGTTATGTGGCAGATGGGAATTTGTTAATGTCCGGTTGTAGACAACTTGACACTTGATCCGAATTAAAACGCATCAACCGAGTGTGTAACCGTGATGGTCTCTTCTCGGCGGAGTCCGGGAAGTGAACACGGTTTCTGGGTTATGTTTGACGTAAGTAGGTGTTCAGGATCACCTCTTGATCATTGCTAGTTGACAACCGTTCCGCTTGTTCTCTTCTCGCTCTTCTTTGCGTTGGTTAGCCACCATACTTGCTTAGTCGCTGCTGCAACCTCACCACTTTACCCCTTCCTTTCCCTTTAAGCTTTGCTAGTCTTGATACCCATGGTAATGGGATTGCTGAGTCCTCGTGGCTCACCAGATACTTCCAAAAACCAGTTTGCAGGTGCCTATGTTACCGAACAGGTGACGCAACCAAGCTCAAGGAGGAGCTCATTGATGATTTTGCCCTTTGTGTTGTTTCGTTCTAGTTGATCAGTAGTGGAGCCCAGTTGGGGTCGATCGGGGACCGTTTGTCGCATTTGGGGTTCTTCTTTTATTTTGGTTCCGTAGTCGGACCTTGATTGTATCTGGATGATGTAATGCTTTATTCATGTAATTGTGTGAAGTGGCGATCGTAAGCCAACTATGTATCTTTTTCCCTTATGTATTACATGGGCTGTGTGAAGATTACCTCACTTGCGACATTGCTTTCAATGCGGTTATGCCTCTAAGTCGTGCTTCGACACGTGGGAGATATAGCCGCATCGAGGGCGTTATAAGTTGGTAATCAGAGCCTTCCCCGACCTTAGGAGCCCCACTGCTTGATCGTTTTTAGCGGCCGAGTTGTGTCTAGAAAAAATGTTTTGAGTCATTTAGGAATTATATATCGGAGAGTTAGGAATTCTTTTTACTCCCGGTCCTTCGACCTTCGGTGAGGTATCCCGACGAGAGTTTTGACTCTTCTCTTCTCAAATTTCACTAAAATTTTTTTAGGATCACGCTGGTATCTTGGAATCGTTCCGATATTCTTATGATGAGAACATTGTTCTTGGTGCCTCGACATTTAGGGGTTGTGGCGGTGTCCCGGGAGTTGAGCTCCGAGGTGTTGTTGTCATAATTTTATCGTTGCAGTTTCGAATACCGAGTTTAGTACGCCGACATCGAAAATCTCTTTTATGCAGTTGTTGGTGAGATAACCCGCTAACCCAATCTTGAGGTGAGTACGGAGTATTGCCATGACTCGTATAACGGATGCTTTTGAAGGTTGAGGTAGACGATTTCGAAGGTTTCTTGGTTATGTGTTGACGGATGGATACAGTGGATGTAGGGATTGTTAGTTTGTGTGAGATATATTGCTCCTGTATCCCCAACACCGATTGCATAACCGAAAGTTTCGGAGTTTTATAGGTGGGAATTCAAGTAGCTCTTAGGATATCTTTCCGACGGATGTATGATATGAAATTGGGGTTCGACGTATAGTGGTCCGCCTATTCACGGTTGATTTTACAGATGGTCTCGTTGTGTCTTAAAGAGTCCTTGGCTATGCCGACTCGGGGGCGCTTCAGATGTCATGTGCCTTTGCCTTGTACATGATGGTGTTGTGTCGATTGAGCCCGTGTAGGCCCCACCACGAAAACTTGGACGAAATCTCTATCATATGTTTGTTCCGCTTATTCGCAAGCCAAATCCTTTGTTTTGTTTTATTTGTGGTATTCGAGTTGCTTCGAAGTCAAATGTTGAATCCATACCTTTCCTAAACGGTGTTCTCATATTGCTATGTGAATACTAATCCTTTTTGATCATTGAGGTTGTCATGTTAATTCTTTTCCGACCGGTGCGTTTCTCTTCGATATGATCCCATCATTCTCCCCATCCGCAAGATCAATTCTAAGTTTTCTAAATGGTGTTTATTTCATCCATCCCAAGTTGTCTTTGTTTTTCCCGCCCACCCACCCTTTTTCCTCAAGGACTAAGATTTCTTTACCAAGTATCCTTTTATTTTTGTGAAGTTTCTCCATTCTTTTCCATTAATGTTCTGATCCGGTGATCCCTAGTGAAGATGCTCACGAGCTTTCAAGTTCATCATACTTCATTGTTGTTTCTTCTCCGGTGGATCCTATTCAAGCTTTCGATATTCATCATATTCTTTTCCTCGTTTCTAATGTCTTCTCATACCGGTGCACCTCATTATCATTCTACTTCTCGCTATTTGTTATTCCGGAGTGCTTAAGATATCTCGAAGATTCGTGTTTCCAATCTGCATTCGTTCAAGCTCTTTCGAGATTGGTATCTCATTCAAGTCATTTAATTCAACCGGTGCAACATCTCTTTTAAATCATTTCCAATGGTGTTTCTTTTGAGTGGGCCCTAACCCACAGGTCTTTTCCCAGGATCTTACCTAACTCTTCTAATTATTCTGGAGCTATCTCAAATTCTTCTCCAAGTTTGACGTAAGAATGAGTTATCATCAGTCAAATGCTTTTCTCCAAGATCTTTCAAATTCTTTTCATAGTTGGCTCAACCTCTTCGCTTTTGATTCTTCCGGTGTGTCTCAACAATTCTTGGTGGTGTTTCTCATCATCATTCTCAACATTTGAAGACCGAAGAAGAGTTTCTCTTTAATCTTGCTCTATTCTCTTCAAGATTCATGGTGCTAGCTTGTTGCCATCCTCTCATAATTGTTTTCGATTGTGAGAATCTTTTTCACCCATCAGGAGATATTCAAGAGTCTTCTCAGTTTGTCCTCCGAAGGCCATCATGTCATAATTCTTCATTCTCAGCGTGTAGCTATCGTTCTCCAAATCATACCGGTGCATCATTCAAGTATCCTCTAATCAGTTCTTGATCTCTTTGTTCTCATGTATCTAGTTTGTCTCAAGCACCTTCGTTCATTTGCTAATTCTTACCGGTGATGCACCCCTACCTCTTTCATTCTCAATTCTTACGGTGGTTCTTTCAAGATCTCTCTTCCTTGTTCATCTTATCAATTCATTCGTTGTTTTCCAAATCCTACCGATGGTTCCATCAATACCTTCTCAAGCTTGCGCCATATCTATCTTAATCCTTTCTACGAGAATAAGTGGTATGCCAAATCCGTTGCTTGTCATCAATTTAAATTGGTGAAGGATAGGCATAACGTAATTCTTATTACTGTTTCATCCAAGTGATTAATTCCTTCTTTCGGAGTTTGTTCATGATGAATAAATTCTCGGTTTCATTTGTTTCATCTTCTCTTTTTCCCGGAGTTCCAAGCTCTAATCATCACGGAGATCCATCGAAATCATTGCAAGGCTTCACCTTGTGTTTTCAACTTCTTTTCTTCTCATCATCCTTTTATTACCGGAGTTCTTCATGGAGGCTCTAGATGGTGGGTCGTCTAGGATTCTTTTCATTCTTCAAGAGTTCATCAAGTACCATTCCATCCTCTCAAGCTCGTCTAATCCTCCCATTTCAGCCGGAGTGCTACCTAAATTCTTTTCCCGTGCTTGGCAGGTTGTCGCCTCATAATTTGAGATGCATTCCTTAAGACCATATCAAGCTTGTGCTTTTCGTTGTTGATTTTCCAACAACTCCGTTAAATTCTTCTTTGCAAGGATGCTTTACAAATTCAATTGTGGCAGAAGTTGTCATTTTCTTCTCCATTATGTTATTCCAATGATCTATCTTCTATTGTTTCTTCCGGAGGCATTATGATGTTGCTCTCTTCACTCATCATCATCGATTGTGAGGGTCGTGTTCTTTTCTTGCATATCCATTTAACCGGAGTGTGGTATCATCTCTTCAATATCTTTTAATCTTATCAAGTTTTCTTCTCTTTTCAACCGGAGTGCTGTCTGAAATCCCTCTTACCCATTGCAGTGTGTTGTTGATTTCATCAAGCATCCTCTCATCTTGTCAAGTTCATGTTCAATTCCTTCCATTTATAGTCGGAGTGCTGCCCAAATTATTTCAATCTTCTTCCTCTCCCATCTTGTTTTAACCGGAGTGGTTACGAATTCTATCTTGTCCATTGAACTCTTGATTCATGTCTTGCAACCTTTAAATTCTCGTAATACTCCTTGTTCCTCTTTTCTAACGGATTGTTTGCAATCTCGCTAATCTCTTTTGTACTCTTTCTTTTATATTGCTCAACCTCTCAAGGTTCGTGGTTTCACTTATTTCTCAAAGAAGCAACTTAGTTTTACCTCTCATCTTCCTCTTCCTTTTCCCTCCGGTGCCATTCTAGATCTCGGGATGAGATCCTCTCGTAGTGGTGGAGTGTTGTGACGCCCCGGATCCGATGCGCCAGGTGTCTGCCAGTTATTCGCCGTCGTTGCCATGTCATTTGCTTGCGTGTTGCACTTTGCCATGTCATCATATGCATTTCATATCATGTCATCATGTGCATCGCATTGGCATACATGTTCGTCTCATGCATCTGAGCATTTTCCCCGTTGTCCGTTTTGCTATCCGGCGCTCCTGTGTCACCCGGCGTCCCCTCTTCTCTCTTTTCGTGTGCGGGTATTAAACTTTCTTGGAATGGCCCGAGGTTTGCCAACGGCCTTGGTATAGCACCGGTAGACCGCCTGTCAAGTTTCGTGCCATTTGGAGGTCGTTTGGTACTCCAACGGTTAACCGGGTAACCGTAAAAGCCCTCTTTTGTTGCAGCCCAACAACCCTTCCAAAGTGGCCCAAAACCCACCAAACTCCCCTCCATGCTCTCGGTCGTTCGATCACGATCGCGTGGCCGAAAACCGCACCTCATTTGGACTCTCCTAGCTCCCAGAATCTATAAATAACCCCTCCCCTCCGAAATTCGCGGATATTTTCCCCCGAAACCCTAGCTTCTTCCTCCTCCCGCCGACGGACACGTCCGCCCGCCGACGGACATGTCCGCCCCGCCGACCGCAGCCAACCAGGAGGCGCCACCTGTCTCGCCGGCCTCTCTCTCTCTCCGCGCACAAGGGCCTGCTGAGCCCATCCCGAGGCCAGCGTGAGCCCGTCCCCGCCGCCCGTTCGGCCCAGCGTCACCGCCCGCCGCCGCCGGCGTCGCCGCCACCAGCGCCCTCGGCGACCCTCGCCGCGCCCAGCGACCCCGCGCCAGCGCCGCGCCTCTCCGCCCGCTGGCGCCGTGACCCGCGCCCGCCGCCCGCGCCTCCAGCGCCACGCCCGCGCCTCCAGCGCCCCGCCAGCGCCTCCGCCGCGCGCCTTGCCCGCCCGTCGCCCCTGCTTGCCGAGTGCCCGCACAGCGGAAGCGGCGCCTCGGCCGCGCGCCGCCGCCGCCGTTCGCCTCCTCCCCGGCCAGATCCGGCGACCTAGCGCCCGGATCCGGTGGTTCCCGTCCTCCAGCGAGCGTCCCCGACAACTCCGGCGAAGTTCCGGCGAGAGCCACCTCGCCTCGAAGTCCGTGCAGAAATCTGGAGGTTGCCCCGATTTTCTTCTAAGTCCCAGATTGCAGTTATTTTCTTGCATTTTCATAGCATCACATCTTCGCATCCGTAGCTCCGTTTCGCGCGTATAATATGTCAAATTGTTCGCCTCGACGAGTACATCATTTCATTCCATTGCATCATTTGCATTTGAGCTCATCTTGATGCCCGAAATGCTGTTGGAAGAAGGCTTCAGATCATTAGTTCCAGTATCTTATCAGTTCGAGCTCTTTTGTCATTTTTGCCATGATTTATGTGTGCATCCTATGAGTATGAGGTGTTGACCTTGTATTTTTGTGAGTTGTGTGCTGAGTGTATCAAGCTTGTAAAGTAGGGTAGTTGCTGTTGTTGTTTTGCTAGACAGATTCTGTTATAATTTGATGCCATGTTAACATGCTTCCACTAATCATTCTATGCATAATCTGAAGATTCTCTATAAACATGTTTTGATATACATGTCTTGCTCTATCCATTCATGCCCTTGTTTGCAATTATATCCTGCTGGAACATGTTCATTTCTTGCTCCAAAGTTGCTTGAAAATGTTTCCTGACAGATTGTTTGCATGAGATTCAATTTTCACGAGGTTGTTGTAGTTGATCCGTGTATGCTATGACCTTGCTCTTGCCATGCTTAGCTTCATAAACATGCCTTATTACTGTTGGTTGCCTTGCCATGCCATGTATTGCTCTGTAGTGAATGTTTCGAGCTCACGAACATGCCTACTAATCATTGTTCCTGCCATGTTTAAATCTGTAATAAAACTTGCCATGTTTACATGGGTGCCATCATATTTTCCGTGCCTTTTTGGCTCATGGTCAGTAAGGGTCTCTTAATATATGCTATTAGTAGTTTCATGCCATGCCTTTGTTTGCCATGATAAGTTCCTGTAACATGTTGTTTTCTTGCTCTAAACATTGCAACCTGATGTTATTTCTACTAAAGTCTGAAATTGTTATTACTTGAAATATCTCCATGTCATTTTGAGCATGTTCTAGTTGTTTCTGGAGATAGCTCAGTGTTCATGTTTTGTTATGCTTTACGTGTACTTCATGCCCATGCCTTTGGTTATTATGTTGGGGTGCTGTAGCATGTTGTTTTGATGCTTGCAAGATGCCTAGTTGCTGTTATGGACAGATTGTTGCTATAACTTGTATAGTGTGCATGTGTTGAACCGTTGCTCCGTTTTGAGTGTGCTCTATATGAAACTTGCTTGATTTTGCATGTAGGTTCATATTATCATGTTGCATCCTTGTTTTGAGGTGTTTGCTTGATGTTTGGGTGCATTTTGCATCAATGCCATGTTTAACTTGTTTTGCTCATATCTTCTAGACCGTAGCTCCGAATCTAATGAACTTTATATGTAACTTGACTAGAATTTCGTGTAGATCATCTTGGTGATCTTTAACTTGCTGTTTAACAACTTCAACATAATGTTTATTCAGTTCTGGACCCATTTCGAAATTTGCATATGAGGACTTACCGGAATTGTTATATGTTGTTTCCGGCCTCATTTAAACTTGCCTTGGTGTGTTGTCCTTGTTTGCATCTTCTCTTGCCATGAGTAGCTTCATGTAGCTTGGTCATGCATCTTGCTTGTTGTGCATCATGTCTTGTTCATGTGTGGTGTGTTTACCATGTTGTGTGCTTCTTCTTGTTAGTTCCTGTTTCGTTGCGATCGTGAGGATTCGTTCATCTACGTATGGTTCGTCTTCGTGGTTTCATCTTCTTCATGAACTCGTTCTTCTTCCTTGCGGATTTCGTGCAAGATGACCGCTACCCTGGATCTCATTACTATCATTGCTATGCTAGTTGCCTCGTTCTTTCGCTATGCTGCGCTACCTATTACCTGTTTGTCCAGCCATCCCATATTGCCATGAACCCCTAACCTTTGACACCTTTCCTATGCAAACCGTTGTTTGGCTATGTTACCGCTTTTGCTCAGCCCTCTTATAGCGTTGATAGTTGCAGTGAAGTTGAAGATTTCTCCATGGCGGACAGGATTTTGTTGGGATATCACAATATCTCTTATATTATTAATGCATCTATATACTTGGTAAAGGGTGGAAGGCTCGGCCTTATGCCCGTGTTTTGTTCCACTCTTGCCGCCCTAGTTTCCGTCATACCGTGTTATGTTCCCGGATTTTGCGTCCCTTACGCGGTCGGGTGATTTATGGGACCCCCTGACAGTTCGCTTTGAATAAAACTTGTCCAAAGAAGGCCCAACCTTGGTTTTACCATTTGCCTCACCACCACCTATCCCTTTCCTTGGGTCGCCAACCCAAGGGTCATATTTATTTTAGCCCCCGGCGGTGCTTGTCTAAGTGTTGGTCCGAACCGAGCCGCTTCATGGGCCACCTCGTGGCAACTCGAGGGCTGGTTTTACTCAGAGTTGTCTCATCCGGTGTTGCCACGAGAACGAGATATGTGCAGCTCCTATCGGGATTGTCGGCGCATCGGGCGGTCTTGCTGGCCTTGTTTTACCATTGTCGAAATGTCTTGATGTACCGGATTCCGAGACTGATCGGGTCTTCTGGGTGAAGGTCTATTCCTTCGATGATCGCGAGAGCTTGTCATGGGCTAAGTTGGGACACCCTGCAGGTATAAACTTTCGAGAGCCGTGCCGCGGATATGTGGCAGATGGGAATTTGTTAATGTCCGTTGTAGACAACTTGACACTTGATCCGAATTAAAACGCATCAACCGAGTGTGTAACCGTGATGGTCTCTTCTCGTGGAGTCCGGAAGTGAACACGGTTTCGGGTTATGTTTGACGTAAGTAGGTGTTCGTGATCACCTCTTGATCATTGCTAGTTGACAACCGTTCCGCTTGTTCTCTTCTCGCTCTTCTTTGCGTTGGTTAGCCACCATACTTGCTTAGTCGCTGCAAACCTCACCACTTTACCCCTTCCTTTCCCTTTAAGCTTTGCTAGTCTTGATACCCATGGTAATGGGATTGCTTGAGTCCTCGTGGCTCACGGATACTTCAAAAACCAGTTTGCGGTGCCTATGTTACCCGAACAGGTGACGCAACCAAGCTCAAGGAGGAGCTCATTGATGATTTTGCCCTTTGTGTTGTTTCGTTCTAGTTGATCAGTAGTGGAGCCCAGTTGGGGTCGATCGGGGACCGTTTGTCGCATTTGGGGTTCTTCTTTTATTTTGGTTCCGTAGTCGGACCTTGATTGTATCTGGATGATGTAATGCTTTATTCATGTAATTGTGTGAAGTGGCGATCGTAAGCCAACTATGTATCTTTTTCCCTTATGTATTACATGGGTTGTGTGAAGATTACCTCACTTGCGACATTGCTTTCAATGCGGTTATGCCTCTAAGTCGTGCTTCGACACGTGGGAGATATAGCCGCATCGAGGGCGTTACACACCTCCAGGATGAAGACGCTGGTGTCGGTGTAGTCGGCGATCGTCGCCACCCTATTGACAAGGTCGCCTTCCACCGCCAACAGCTCCTCCTGCGCCTCCAGTCGAAACGTGGTTAGCTGGGCTAGATCTAGCCTAGGGTACCATGCCTTGACGAACTCCAGGACCTGGCGCGCCAGCCCGGGCCAAGGAGCCCTTCTAGTCCTCCAGGCGGCCGCCCGCCACGTCCAGCCAGTCGGCAGTCCGACTGGGAGTGCACGGAGCCTACATGCCTGGCCAGAGGACGGAGATTGCCTGGGCCCTGACGCGCTAAAGATGGCGCAACATCTGATGGGCCGGCCGAAACCAGGCCTGGATGTTGAGGAGCTACTCGTTGAGTGTCCAGGGGGCCTCGGCAGCAATCTGCATGCCTTCCGCCCTCCACTCCTGGCATTGAGCCTCGATGGCCAAGTTCACAGCGACAGAGTGGCCTGGCAAGAAGTCTGCTTGGATGAAGGGCAAGGGCTAGAGGTTAGAAGCCAGCAGTGGGCCTGGATAGGGGCCGGCGAATCAAAGAAAGAAGGAAAAAAGAGGAGGCATACCATCGACCAAGTCCTCAATGCTGCCGAAGCAAGCAGTCAGCTGCGCCTCCTTGTCGGCCCAGCGAAGCGCTTGATCTTGAACTAAGCGAGGAGGTCAGTCTCCTTCGTCTTCGCCTCCTTCTGCGCTGTCTTGAGACGCTCCGTCTGCTCCGCGAGCTGCGTGACCAGTCGGTCACGCTCCTCGCCAATCTGCTGCACTCTGCCTCCTTGCCGCGCAGCGTGGTGTTGGCTTCTCCCAGCTGCTACTTCAAGGCGGCGTTGGCTCCTGCAAGGAGAAAAGAAGAAGGACGTCAATCAATCAATAAAAGAAGGGACGCAGTTGCCGGGGAGATCTGGCCCGACTGCTCAGCAATCAGCCCAAATCTCGGGGACTACAGCCCGCGGGCGCACTATCGCGCCCCCGTAGAGTAAGAAGTTATCAATAGTCAACAAGAAAAATATAGCTATTAGGAAGAACCAGCCCGACTGGTCAGCAATCGGCCCGAATCTCGGGGACTACAGCCCCGGGTGCGCTAGCGCGCCTCGCGGAGAAAGGAAGCCAAAACTTACTCTGGCTCTTGGACAAGTTGGCGGTCTGCTTCTCCAGTTCCCGGACTCCGAAGTTGAAGGTGGCCGCGCAAAGGTTGTGGTAATCCTGCAAAGGGATGCCAGATGGAGTTAGCATTCGATGCTTGCAAGTTAAAGTTCCGGACCGCCTGCTCAGCAGCCGGCCCGAAACATAGGGACTACACCCTATGGGTGCGCTGGCGCGCCCCCACCAAGAAACAAGAAGATCAAAAATAAAAGAAGAGAGAAACTTACTCGGGTGGCTGCTCGCGAGTCCAGGAATGCCTCGTTGCATCGCTTGAGGGCGTCGGCTTCAGCCTGGAGCTTGGCCTGGACGTCGAGGGCCGCTGAAAGTGCAACTAATCCCCGGGTGGTTTTGCTATTTAATAACAACATATATATCATTGAACTAATAGTTTCTTGAGAATCATTTCAGAAAGTTCAGTGATATGGGTATGGCAAGGATTGAAGAAGTGGACCCCTCAAAATGCTAAGGCAATCATTGGCAAAAGCTCAAGACTCCATTTTTGGTTTAGTGATCCAAGATCACATTGAGTCCATAGGAAAGCCAATACTATTAAAAGGGGATGAGGTTATGTTAATGATCTGGTTGCTCAAAGTGCTTAGTGATACATCTCCTAAACTATCAGCAACTCTCACTACAAATATACACTCATAAGTAATCTCGGTCCCACCGATTTCCTAAACTCAGTCACACCGAGATGAACCACCTCAGCCACAAAGCCAAACCCTAGAAAACTCGGATTTTCCGATTCTGAACTCGGTCTCACCGAAACTTGAGCTGCCAAGCTTCAGAATCTTCATCATCATATCGGTGTCACCGAGATGATAAAGTCGGTCTCACCGAGATTGGCAAGCTCTTGTCTTTGGACGAATCGGACTAACCGAGATTGTATTTTCGGTCCCACCGAAAATCCCAACGTTCACATGATTTGAACTTTCGGTCTCACCGAGTTGTCAACTTCGTCCGACCGAGATTGGTCAAATGTGTGTAACAGTTGGATTTTGTGTGGAGGCTATAAATACCCCTCCACCCCTCTTCATTCGTGGAGAGAGCCATCAGAAAGAACTACCACTCCTACCTTACATTTCTGAGAAGAAAACTACCTACCCTTGTGTTGAGATCAAGTTGCTCCACTCCCACCATATGAAGCTTGATCTCTAGCCTTCCCAAGTTGCTTTCCACTCAATCCTTTCTTCCACCACAGCCAAATCAGTGAGGAGAGTTGAGTGTTGGGGAGATTATCATTTGAAGCACAAGAGCAAGGAGTTCATCATCATCAACACCATCTATTACCTTTTGGAGGGTGGTGCCTCCTAGATTGGTTAGGTGTCGCTTGGGAGCCTCCGTCGAGATGTGGAGTTAAACCAAGAAGTTTGTAAGGGCAAGGAGATCGCCTACTTCGTGAAGATCTACCCCGAGTAAGGCTAGCCCTCCGTGGGCGTACGCCATGATGGCATAGACAAGGTTGCTTCTTCGTGGACCCTTCTGGGTGGAGCCCTCCGTGGACTCTCGCAGCCGTTACCCTCCGTGGGTTGAAGTCTCCATCAACGTGGATTGACGATAGCACCACCTATCGGAACCACGAGAAAAATCTCCGTGTCTCCAAATTGCGTTTGCTCTTCTCCACCTCTCTTTACTACATGTGCAATTTACTTTCCGCTGCCTATACTCTAGAATTGCATGTGTAGGGTGATACTTGACTTGATCATTATCGTGAATCTGCCAAAAACTTGTCTTTATCAAAAGGCTGAATTTTTATATTGTCAAGTAGTCTAATCACCCCCCCTCTAGACATACTTTCGATCCTACAAGTGGTATTAGAGCTTTGGTCTCCATTGTATTGGTTTCCATTGCATTGGACTCCATAAACTTGGTTTCACAACCTAGGAGAGTATGGCGTCTAGTGAGGGTAATTTTCGTAGAGGTCCTTACTTTGATGGTTCAAACTTTGCTAGTTGGAAGCATAAAATGAAAATGCATATTCTTGGCCATAACCCTGCCGCATGGGGCATTATTTGTGTTGGTTTGCAAGGTGAATTCTTCGAGGAAGGAAAAGTTCCGGATCGTGAAGCTACAACGGATGAATTGCGGATGTTGCAAAACAATGCTCAAGCTTGTGACATTCTCTTCAATGCCTTGTGTCCCGAGGAGTTCAACAAAATCAGCCGTCTTGAGAATGCAAAAGAGATTTGGGATACTTTGGTTGAAATGCACGAAGGTACCGAGTCCGTGAAGGAATGAAAGCTAGATGTTCTTCAAGGTCAACTTGACAAGTTCAAGATGAAGGAAGGTGAAGGAGTCGCTGAAATGTACTCTAGGCTTGCTCTCATCACAAATGAGATTGCCGGCTTAGGAAGCGAAGAAATGACCGACCGATTCATCATCAAGAAGATTCTCAGAGCTTTGGATGGAAAGTATGACACCGTGTGCACTTTGATCCAAATGATGCCAAACTACAAGAATCTCAAGGCAACCGAAGTCATTGGAAGAATTGTTGCTCATGAGATGACACTTAAAGATAAGGAAGAGCTTCACAACAAGTCAAGTGGTGCTTACAAAGCTACAAGTGATGCTCCCACAACCTCAAGTGACAAGCTAGTTTCCAATGAAGAGATAAGCCTAATGGTGAAGAACTTCAACAAATTCTACAAGAGTAGAAGCAAAGAGAGAAGCTCAAAGTCTAGATCATATGATGAAAAGAGATCTTCTAGTCGTGATCGAAACTGCTACAATTGTGGAAGACCTAGACACTACTCAAATGAGTGCTCGGCTCCCCACAAGAGAAGAGAAGAATCTCCAAGAAGAAGAAGCTCAAGAGAAGAGTCACCTCGGAAAGAGAGAAGGAGTAGAGATGATCGTTATAAACGAAGATCCTCTCGGAGAAGCAAGGATACGGAGAGGAAAGACAAGTCATCAAGGAGCTACACAAGAAGAAAACATCAAGCTCATGTAGGTGAATGGGTCTCCGGCTCCGACTCCGACAATCATTCCGAAAGAAGCTATCACTCCAACTCCGACTACAATCAAGATGAAGGTGTTGCCGGTCTTGCTCTCGTGTCCTCCAACTCCAACTCCTATGACTTATTTGATTCACCAAATGAGGGAATTGGAAGATGCTTCATGGCTAAAGGCCCCAAGGTATCACACCCTGAATTCGTTGACTTTGATAGTGATGAGGATGACTTGCTTGGTGAAGATGAGCTCTTACATGATAAATCTAGTGAGCCTAGTAATGATGAACATGCTAGTAGTCTTTATAGTCGAGAAGAGTCGAATGACAATGCTATGAAGGAGATTGAGCGTCTAACTAAAGAACTAAACACTCTTAAGTTAGCTCATGAAACAACTCAAGAAGATCATAGAGAGCTCCTAAGATCTCATGAGAAGCTACGCTTCGAGAAGCTCAATCTAGAGCAAGAACATGAGTTTCTAAAAGCAATCAATGACGATCTTCGAAAGAAGAGTTCTTCATATCTTGCCAAACGACTTATCTTGTCTAATTTCTTGCCTCCCATTAAAACTAAGCATGACAAGCATAAGAAAAATTCTTCATCTAGTAGTAACAATAACCATGCTAAATCCAATATTGTTGCTTCTAGTAGTTCTCTTGATTCCACTAACAATGTTTCAAGCCAAGTTACACTTGAGCAAGAAAATAGTTTATTGAAAGGGATTATAGAGAAAGGTGTCTACAAGAGCCTTGCGGAAGCAAGAACTTTGAGGAAATTGTTCGCAAGCAAGGAAGGCACCGAAGAATCAAGGAATTGGTTTTGAGCGAAAGTTCAACGCCGAGGGTGTTGAATGGGAAGAAGGTCAATATCCCACTCCAAAGTTTGTTTCTCAAAAGGAGAAGTATGATCCTACTTCTTCCAATGTGGAACAAGCACAAGATGACCTTCCACCACAAGACCACAAGCTAAAAGGCAAGGACAAGCTTCAAGAGGAGATTGATGCATTTATTGAAGCACCTCAAGCCATGGTCAAGTGGGTTCCCAAGGAAACGCCAAGTTCTACTTCACAAGCTCAACTACAACCCCAAGGATTCCCATCAAGATGATGTGGATCCCAAGAAGAAGAACTAGAGAGTTCTTGAGGGTGACTCCGCCAACATACTTCACTCACATTCATTTTGGCAAGAACTTGTGCAACCAACTTCCACATTATGCACTAGTTCATGGAGTCACAAACCCTCTTGTTGGTAAGTCAAGGGACAAGGTAATCATTGCTTTCATGGACATCATCTATTGTGTTCTTCAATCTATGTCCATGGATATCCTTGTTTGTTCCTTGTGGGACTAACCCATGTAGGTATTGAAAGTGCCCGAATCCAAAGGATTGCTCCCAACTCTTGATGATCTTCATCAACATTGAGCATCCACATCTTCAACATCTACATGAAGTCTTCTACGACAACCCAAGGTTAGTTTGACCCTTTAAAAGGGGTTCTCACATCTAGGGGGAGATTTGCTCTAAAGAATTGAGCTAAAGCATCTTCAAATGATGTGAACGCATCAATGCTTTATGTAAAAGTGGTAACCCCACTTGTGCTTAAACGATGAGTATGACCTATGATCAAATGTTCTCATTTGGCTCCTAAGTCAATATACTCATATAAAGATGACCTAGTCATCGACAAATTCTGTGATAGTAGCTAGAGTTTTTGATTGTGCATGTTTGACACATATTTCATTTGCTATCTTATTGTGTGAGCATGTTGGATGCATGATTTTATCCATTCAAGGACATCCATTTGTTGTTTTGGTTGTTTTGATTTTTCTGACCAAATGGATGGACAAGAATGCCTAAGTACCTCCCCTAGCTATCTATGCTTTCTTGTCTCAAATTCTATTCATGCTTATATCACAAACTTTGAACAAGTCAATTTCGGACCCTCCGAGTGAGGAGCACTCGAGCCACCGATCCGTCAAGGGCTAACTTCCAAAACCTTCTAAGTGATTTCGGTCGACCAACCCACTCAAACTCGGTCGACCGAAAGCATTTGGATTGATCTAGGTTTTCACCTCGGTGAAACCGAGTTGTACTTTTCGGCGTGATCAAGTGTGTAATCGCTCATAGTTATCCATCTCGGTGCCACCGAAGTTTTACAACTCGGTCCCACCGACAAAAAGGGGTATATATACTCCGAGGGCAGCGCGCGTTGATTTCTACTTCAAAACGCCTCGCCCCCACACCCCTTGCTGCCGTCGCCGTGGTCTCCGGATCGTCTCCGTCGTCGCCTGTGCGCCCTCGCCGCAGGTCTCCGTCGCCATCAACGGACTTCTCTCCGCGCCGTTGCCGCCGTAGAGGAACTCCACCAAGTTAGGGTGAGTTTCGATCCCACTCGTGCTCCCATCTCCGATTCAATGCACGATTGGTTTGCCTAGCATCTTGCCACGTTTGAAATCATCCTGAACACCAGATTAGATCTTTTGGATTAGGTTCGAGCAAAAGTTTTAGGGTTAGGTTTCCGCCGAACACATCTCGGTGAGACCGATTTTACATTCTCAAGATGACCGATTTGGCCTCGGCCATTAGACTCGCACCTTCGGTCCAACCGAAGTTGTGCAAATCGGTGTGACCGAAATGAGGATTTAGTGAAACCCTAGTGTTTTCGGCAGGATCGAAACCCACTTCGTCCAACCGAAAGTGGTGTGAATGCTTCGTTTGAACACTTCGGATTCACCAATTTTAAACTCGGTCGACCGAAATGTCTTCAGTGAAAACCTAATACTAGAATTTGAACTCATTTTGTTTGCAAAATCTTCTCGCAGCTTTGTGATAACTCTTCTACTCGCCTACACCTTATCTATTCACAGGTTGTCACCATGTCGATGCCAAGACAGCCGTAACAGTCCGAGTCACCTATTGCTGATATTCCAGAGGCAGGCACTAGTCCTGAGCCCAGCAGCTCTTCAGATGATGGTGAGAGGAGCACACCAAGTGGTTTGCCTCCTGCAGCCACCAGGGCCAGAAAGAAGAGGAATTCTGATGAAGAAGATTGTGATTTCATTGTTGAGGAAGAGGTCTCCTCCAAGCCAAAGAGAAAAGTTGTTGCCAAAGAGCCACAGGGTCAGCAGACTAAGAAAGGCACCAGAAAAGTGAAGCAGTCCACAGTTGCAAAGAAGCTGAGTATGGAAGAGGAAACTACGAGCAAAGTGAAGAAAACTTCCAAGAGGAAGAGGATTGTGCATGATGATGCAGCAGAAGAAGATGATGATGAGGAAGCACCCCAGCCTCCTCAGAAGTCTAAGTTCATGGGTGATGCCATCAGGGCAGGAGCCACTTCTAAGTCCAAGCCATCTGCTCCAGTCAAGGCAGCTCCAAGAAAGCCTCGCCGCCAAGCCCAAGAAGACCGTCAGAACATTCCAGCTTCAGAGAAGAAGAAAGATGATGTGCCACCAGCTGTGTCAGATGATGAGGCACCAGTTTTGCTGAAACTTCGACAGAAACTGCCACTTCACAATGATGCTCATCCTCAAGCTGAGAACATGAAGGAAAGAAAGGATAGAGGTCTCAGGCTATGGAGACAAGCTGATCCATATGCTGTGAGGAGAAGAACTGCTGTTGATCCCAGATTCCACACCAGAGAGCAGCAGGACTTCTATGAGACTGTGCTTGTCGGTGTACTAAGGTAGGGGTACCTCAGTACCCCAACTTGTGCACGGGCAGTTGCAGCTTCCCGCGGCAGGGTTTACCACGTGCTTGCCGGAGACCTTCCTACTCCATGTCAAACCATTCAGAGACAAAGTGTACAAGACAGAAGATCGAGACCCCGGCAAGCAGAGCTTGCCGGAAGGCCGCTCTGTGCTCGTGGTTACATCACTCACGCAAGGCCCCGCAAGAGGAGCTCGCCAGAGGACTAGAAGATTACATCATAGAAGACACGCCTCGGCTTATATGCGTCGGCGAGGGCCCGGAAGCGACAATGATGAGCCCGCAAGCTCCCTGCCCGACAAAGTCAAGGCCCGGCAAGGTGCTTGCCGGAGAGTTGCGCTGTGTGCTCTGCTGCAGCTCATCAGCCCACGCGTCGCCCTGGGGCCTTTCAAGGGACGTGTGGCTGATGGCTGCACAGTTTGGGGGACACGGTGGCACTTCACGGTGGTGGATCCATCGCCGTGGCGAGCGGAGACGCAAGGGCGGAGCTTTTGGGGTCGACGGCGACGGGCATTAAATGCCCTTGTCCCCATCACAAAGTAGGTAGCAACCATCGCTTCACGACCGTAGTTTCACTGTTCCCGCACTGTTCCAACTACCACCTCTTTTACATTTTTACCCCTTTCTCCTACGTTGACACCTGTCGGTGACCCCTTGCACTATAAAAGGAGGCCCATGCACAACGTGAGGGGGGTTCGACCCATTCGACACTACAATTTTCACGCTCGGGGTAGCTAGTACTGTAGCTCTTCAAGCTCTCGAGCAAGACCAAATACAAACACAAAGCAGCAGTAGGAGTTTTATCTCTCCGGAGAGCTCCGAAGCTGGGTAAAAGCCGCCCGCGTGCTCGCCTCGACCGCTTCTCGTGCTCCTCCGCCTCGCATCAAGATGCATAAGGGCCCGCCCCATAGGTGTTCGTGGCGGCAGCTTCCCCACATCTTTGGCGCGCCCGTAGAAGCGTCGGTTGTCGCGGACTGACCCGGCGTTCACGCGAGCGCGTTCTTCATCAACCTCTACAGTTTCATCAGCAACTTCATCAACAATTGCGCCATGGCCCCGAGGAGGAAGGCTTTGGAGCCTGCAGGCCCGTCTGCGTCTCATCCGCCGCCACCGGAGCCAACGGTGGGTGGAGGAGACGCCGTCGGAAGGGCGGCCGCCGGCGAGGACACTCGCGGCGCCACCAGACCCAAGGACAAGACGGATGACCGCGCCTCGGTCTCCGTGGACGCGTCGCGTCCATCTCAGCACACGACAACCCAGCAGCGCCGTACCACGGAAGGTGGTATCCGCCTGTTGGGGCAAGGACAGCCCTGATGCTCGCTCCGGCAAGCGGGCCAAGTCCGACAAGGAAAGCTCTGGGGCCCACTCCGGCAACCGCAGCTCTTCGGAGTGCTGCGCTGCCGTCGAGGACGTCCCGTCGAGCTCCACCGGCAAGTGCGAGGAAAGCTCTGGGGCCCACTCCGGCAACCGCACCTCCCCGAAGCGCTGCGCTGCCGTCGAGGACGCGCCATCGAGCCCCGCCGACCGAAAATTGCCAAGCTCCGAACTTTTGAGTTGTACCCCCTGAGAATCCATCCCCTGTATGAGGGAGGTTGCGCCGTCGGGTCGTCTTGAGTCCGCTCGACGATAAAAGCCCGCCGCAACCAGCCCGACAAGTTCTTCCCGCCGGGGGCTGCACCGCCAGCGGACCGCTGATGCCCTGCGCTCAGCAAGCATGTTCCCGCTGGTGGGCTCCCCGGAAGCGTAAGGACGAGAACATACAAGGGGAAAGGATCGGGGGAGGAGTGCGGCCTCGACGGATTGTTGAAAATAGAAAAGCTAAGTCGTTCGAGCTTTTGTGCAGAACACTACTTAGTTCCATGCTTTTCTATGTTATGTTCCTCGTGCTTTCGTCCTTTGTACGCAATACCTGTGCGCGGAGGAACCTGCCCGCGGATAGCCGCACCTTTACCTTGATTTCGAGCACGCTCAACGATTTAAGTGAGCTGCGACAAGTGTCGCGCCCTTTGTTTCATTTCTGAGTCCGCTCAGCAAGCTAAGTGCATTGCGACTAGCCGCGGCAAGGTTGCTTGCCGGTAGGACCTTGGCCAGCAGGCTGCTTCGAGTTCAGCATCTCAGCGCTCGCGACAAGGGCCCCTTTGCCGGCAAGTTTCCCTAGAAGCGTAGGGTAAAAGCGCACAAAGGGTGTAAAGTAGAGGGTGTAACGTTGCAAGCCCTGCCGTAAGATGCCCTTCGTATGAGAAACTTGTGCGCGGAGGAGCCAGGTCGGGGCCCAGTTGCGCCCTTGGTTTGTTTCCGAGTCCGCTCAACAAACACAAGCGCGCTGCAACTGGCCCGGCAAGGTTGCTTGCCGGAAGCAACACCGCCAGCGGGCTGCTGATGTCCCGCACTCAGCAAGTGTGTTAGTACCGGCAAGTTCCCTAGCAGCGTAGAGTATAAACATACGAAGGGCAAGGCACGGCATCGCATTGCAAAGTTGCACAGAAAGGATTTATATACATATACATGTAAATAATGAAACTGTTGCAGACTTATCTCAGCTATTTTCATGGCTGAAATTACAGCAACAAGGAGAAACCAGAAGGGCGCACCGGCACCTGGGCCCCAGCAAACCGGCGTTGCTGGGGGCTGCGATTACCAAGGTTCCTTCGCAGCTGGCCAGAGTCGCCGGGGGCTGCGATGACAGCGGCAAGAACAAAGGAAAAGGGCGCAGGCTCCTAGGCCCCGACAAGCCGGAGTTGCCGGGGGCTGTGATATCAGATAAGTTTTTCATCCCTCTTCATGCATCCTCTTATGGACTGGAGGATGCGAGGCCGTGTCTTTGAACGAGCGTGCCTTGTATGGAAAAACCTGTGCGCGGAGGAGCCAGGTCGTGGCCCAGTTGCACCCTTATCTTGCTTTCGAGCACGCTCAACGATTTGAGTGAGCTGCGACAAGTGTCGCGCCCGTGCCTCGTTTTCGAGTCTGCTCAGCAAGCTAAGTGCGCTGCAACTGGCCCGGCAAGGTTGCTTGCCGGAAGCAACACCGCCAGCGGGCTGCTGATGTCCCGCACTCAGCAAGCGTGTTCGCGCCGGCAAGCTTCCCGAGAGCGTAGGGTGGAAACATACAAGGCACGAAGTCAAGTAAAAGACTCGGTCCGGCAAGCATTCCCCTCTTTTCATTAAAAACATCCTAGTTTAGTACAAGTCCATAGAGGATGAAAAACATGAAAGAGAGGATTACAAGTTTTAAATGCAACTAAGGCCCAAGGGCTTACAAATTGAAAGATAAGATGCCCGTGATCCCTCTCCTGTTTCTCTGCTCAGAGTTCAGAGGTAGGTCAGGAGCCCCGCAAGAGAAGCTTGCCGGGAGGGCGAAGGGGCGCCTAGGAGAGCTACGGGCGCCGAAGACACCAAGAGAACTTCCTGGGGCCGCCAGAGCTTGGCGGAGACGGAGGCGCCGGAGGCAGAGCTTGAAGACGGGTGGTGGGACGTCAAGACGCTGTTGAGGGCACCTCGCCAGATTCGACATGACGGCCTTGCCGCCACCCTCTTCCTCTTCAAGAGCCTCCCCACGCCACCACCCAAGGAGACGGCCCGGGGAGTTGAGGGCGGGCGACCCGGATGATGGGGTCGCCGGTGGCGCTGAGGCAGCGTCCGACGCCTAGTCGGACCCGCCATCCTCCTCGCCGCCGCTGCCGCTCCCCTCCTCGCCACTCGCCGAGGAGGGACCTTCGCTATCGGAGGAGCTGTCCACATAGCATCTCGCCGGGTCCCGAATCCCGAAGACTTTGACGGCGAGAAGGTCGCCTCCATTAACTTGAAATGGAGGGTAAACCCCGCCGTCAAGCTGTGGATCCGGCGAACGCCTTCCACCCTCGGTCGAAGAACATCACGCCGGGGCTGGGGACACGACACTCACTCGAGTGCCGCTGATCCCACAGCCCCTCATGCGCAACTCCATCACCTCGGCGGATCCGGTTCCATCGCGCCATGAACGGGCCGGCAGCCGGAGGCGGCGACGAGGCGCCCGGCGCAGCTTGATGAAGAACTCCTGGGATCGTCTCGGTATGGACCGCCGAGAGAAAGGAGCCGCGGAGGAGACGGGAGGCACAACGCCGCGACCGCCTCTCCCGACCGCCTCGCCACGCCCTCGGCCTCGTCCATGCAGCCTCGCCTCTCCCTCTCCCCTCGTGGCGGCTCCGCCACGGGCGCGGGATAGGGAGAAGTGCGCTGCCTGGAGGCGACCCTCGCTACAACCGTTGAAGAACTAGGATTTCCTCCTTCCATGGCGGAAAGAAGAACGGAAGCTGAAGACGAAGGGAGAAGAGGAAGTGTGAGGCTATTGTGCTCCCTCTCCGCCCTTTTTAAAGGGCGAGGTGGGGGCTCAACCGCCTTGCCCGGCCAATCGCGAAGCAAGGAGGGCAGAGGAGCGGGGCCGACTCGCCATTTCCGCCCGTGACGGCTCGGTCTCCCACCTTCGCCGCCCACGACCCCCATGCATGAGGGCCGCGTGGCGAAAAAGTGGAGCCGGAGCGACGGGTGAAGTGACCTCGCCCTACACCACGATCACGGGAGTGGATGCCCTAAAGACCGCATGCGCCGCCCACGTCTCCCACGACGCCGCAATCAACGCGTGCCATTACGAGGGGGTGCGGCAGATGCGGAAGTGGATTCGCACGCCAGGGCGCGTGTGCCGATGCCTGCTTTTGGGCCCGCCCAACAGCGCCAAGATCGTGTGGCCCAGTTCGGGATCCTGTCGGTGTACTAAGGTAGCGGTACCTCAAGACCCCAACTTGTGCACGGCAGCAGCAGCTTCCGCGGCAGGTTTACCACGTGCTTGCCGGAGACCTTCCTACCCATGTCAAACCATTCAGAGACAAAGTGTACAAGACAGAAGATCGAGACCCGGCAAGCGAGCTTGCCGGAAGGCCGCCTGTGCTCGTGGTTACATCACTCACGCAAGGCCCTCGCAAGAGGAGCTCGCCAGAGGACTAGAAGATTACATCATAGAAGACACGCCGGCGCTATATGCGCCCGGCGAGGGCCCGGAAGCGATTAAATGACAGAGCCCGCAAGCTCCCTGCCCGACAGTCAAGGCCCCGCAAGGTGCTTGCCGGGAGAGTTGCGCCAGGTGCTCGCTCAGCTCATCAGCCCACGCGTCGCCTGGGCCTTCGAGGATGTGTGGCTGATGGCTGCGCAGTCTGGGGACACGGTGGCACTTCACGTGGTGGATCCATCGCCGTGGCGACGGAGACGCAAGGGCGGAGCTTTTGGGGTCGACGGCGACGGCATTAAATGCCCTTGTCCCCATCACAAAGTAGGTAGCAACCACTGCTCACGACCGTAGCTTCACTGTTCCCTGACTGCTCCAACTACCACCTCTTTTACATTTTTACCCCTTTCTCCTACGCTGACACCGCTCGGTGACCCTTGCACTATAAAAGGAGGCCCATGCACAACGTGAGGGGGTTCACCCATTCGACACTACAACTTTCACGCCGGGGTAGCTAGTATCAGAGCTCTTCAAGCTCTCGAGCAAGACCAAATACAAACACAAAGCAGCAGAGGAGTTTTATCTCCCGAGAGCTCCGGTTGGGTAAAGCCGCCTGCGTGCTCGCCTCGACCGCTCTCTGTGCTCCCTCCGCCTCGCATCAAGATGCATAAGGGCCCGCCCCATAGGTGTTCGTGGCGGGCAGCTTCCCCCCCGACAGTGCTGATGGAAAAGAAGCCCATAGTTGCAGATACTCGCTATGTTGACTGGGCATACATTGACAGTGAAGAGCACAGAGACTTCTTTCCACATGTGCATGAGAGCTTCACTGCATGTGGTGTTGCAGATTTTGTTGGTCAGAAGCTGACTAGTTGGAATGATGAGATGATTATGCAATTCTATGCCACAGCTCATTTCTATCCAGATGGAAAGATCACATGGATGACTGAAGGCCAAAGATTCTCTTCAACTGTTGAAGAATGGGCAGCACTGCTGAATGCTCCAGTGCAGAGAGAGGATGATGTTGATGTCTATGGTATTCCCAAGAAGAACCATGAATCTATGAAGAATATGTACAAGGAGGTCCCAGCTAAGGATTTGGCAATATGGAAGCTCGGCTCAGTGTATTATCTCCAGGCAGGTCTACCTACCACAAACACTATTCGAGGCATACCTTGATGCCCAAGTCCGAGATCATCGCATGATCGAGGATATTCTATCAACATGCTGCATATACTTGATGAGAAGGCACCTTTCAAGGTGATGGACTTGATAGTTGAGACTATCAAGAGGACTGCAATGACCGTAAGAGGTCGTGGATTTGCCCCGCACATTCAGATGCTTATCAATGCCAAGTTTGGCACATGCACATACTTGTTGGATAGACCACACTTACCACTGCAGCCTGAGCATGAGGACAATGTAGTTGTGATGGATGAGGAGGATCCAACGTCAGTTGAAGGTCAAGCAAAGATTGAAGCTGCCAAGAAAGCCAAAGCTGAGAAGGAAGCAGCAGCAGCAGCAGCTAAACCCAAGAGTGTTGGAGAGCAGCTCCTTGAAGCTACCCAAAGGATTGAACAACGCCTGCCAAGATTGTGCGCCTCAGGAGAGCCTTGAGAGGATTGTTGAAGACAAGATCCATGCTCGATGTGAAGTCGATCAAGTGCAAGTAATCACAACAAGCTTGAGGCAGATATAGAGGAAGCAAAGAGGAGAAGGAAGAGCTCATGCGTGAGATGCAGGATGACCTAGTCCAGATGATTATCAACAGCCTGCTCCGGTTCCCACAAGACCCCGATCAGCTGCTATTCCAAAGGATGACACCAGACTACAAAGATCAAGACCTCCCACAGCTCCATCACTTGCTCCAGCTCCAGCTCAAAGTGACCACACCTCCAGCTCCACAGACATCACCAAGTCTTCACGACGCTGCCATCTCAACTCCATCAACCTGCACAGAGCCGCCAGCAGAGTCCCCAAAGGACGCTTAGCTCTATGCCTTTTCGAACTTTTTGGTAACTTGTTGCCAAAGGGGGAGAAATTGTATAGATCATAGGACTTCGAGAGAGAGAGTGCTGTTGTCTTTGCGCTTTTGCTCTTTCGTTCTTTTGCCGGTTTCTTTGAGATACTTTTGTTTTCGAGACATTCTGTGTGTTTGATACTACGTTTCATGCTACCTTTGATGAGTGCTTGGTCGTACTATGCCTTAATGTGTGCTTAATGCTTATCATATGCTATTCATATCTTGTATGACCATTTACTCATGTCTTGGTGATTGGGTGCATGCTATTCATTCTTATCATTTTGTGCGCTCCACCAAGATGTATGTGACATGGAAGAGTGACCCATGATCCTAATCGATTGTGCATTTGCATTCAAACGCAAATCTTAAATAATGCACAAATTTAGGGGAGCTCTTGCTTATCACATACTTCTCAAAGCGATTTATATTATTCATTGATTATATCCTTTGTCGAAGTTTTGATCTATATGTTGTCATCAATTACCAAAAGGGGAGATTGAGAGTGCAACTAATCCCGGGTGGTTTTGGTAATTAATAACAACATATATATCATTGAACTAATAGTTTCTTGAGAATCATTTCGAAAGTTCAAGGATATGGGTATGGCAAGGACTCAAGAAGTGGACCCCTCAAATGCTAAGGCAAGCATTGGCAAAAGCTCAAGACTCCATTTTTGGTTTAGTGATCCAAGATCACATTGAGTCCATAGGAAAGCCAATACTATTAAAAGGGATGAGGTTATGTTAATGATCCGTTGCTCAAAGTGCTTAGTGATACATCTCCTAAACTATCAGCAACTCTCACTACAAATATACACTCATAAGTAATCTCGGTCCCATCGATTTCCTAAACTCAGTCACACCGAGATGAACCACCTCAGCCACAAAGCCAAACCCTAGAAAACTCGGATTTTCCGATTCTGAACTCGGTCTCACCGAAACTTGAGCTGCCAAGCTTCTGTAACCTTCTGTCATCATATCGGTGTCACCGAGATGATAAAGTCGGTCTCACCGAGATTGGCAAGCTCTTGTCTTTGGACGAATCGGACTAACCGAGATTGTATTTTCGGTCCCACCGAAAATCCCAACGTTCACATGATTTGAACTTTCGGTCTCACCGAGTTGTCAACTTCGGTCTGACCGAGATTGGTCAAATGTGTGTAACGGTTGGATTTTGTGTGGAGGCTATAAATACCCCTCCACCCCTCTTCATTCGTGGAGAGAGCCATCAGAAAGAACTACCACTCCTACCTTACATTTCTGAGAAGAAAACTACCTACCCTTGTGTTGAGATCAAGTTGCTCCACTCCCACCATATGAAGCTTGATCTCTAGCCTTCCCAAGTTGCTTTCCACTCAATCCTTTCTTCCACCACAGCCAAATCAGTGAGGAGAGTTGAGTGTTGGGGAGATTATCATTTGAAGCACAAGAGCAAGGAGTTCATCATCATCAACACCATCTATTACCTTTTGGAGGGTGGTGCCTCCTAGATTGGTTAGGTGTCGCTTGGGAGCCTCCGTCGAGATGTGGAGTTGAACCAAGAAGTTTGTAAGGGCAAGGAGATCGCCTACTTCGTGAAGATCTACCCCGAGTAAGGCTAGCCCTCCGTGGGCGTGAGGCCATGATGGCATAGACAAGGTTGCTTCTTCGTGGAACCTTCGTGGGTGGAGCCTCCGTGGACTCTCGCAGCCGCTACCTCCGTGGGTTGAAGTCTCCATCAACGTGGATTGACGATAGCACCACCTATCGGAACCACGAGAAAATCTCCGTGTTCCAAATTATGCTTTGCTCTTCTCCACCTCTCTTACTACATGTGCAATTTACTTTCCGCTGCCTATACTCTAGAATTGCATGTGTAGGGTGATACTTGACTTGATCATTATCGTGAATCGCCAAAACTTGTCTTTATCAAAAGGCTGAATTTTTATATTGTCAAGTAGTCTAATCACCCCCTCTAGACATACTTTCGATCCTACATACCGCTGGTTCAAGAATCCCGCCCCGCCTCCAGCATTCCAGCCAGGCGCGCGGGCGCTGGTCGCCGGTGTCGGCGACCGACGAACTCGCGGGACCGGCCTCCAGCGGTCGCGGTGCCGAGGCCACCTTCGAAAGACGGCGGCGCACGGGTGTGCGGACCTCCGGAGTTACGCTCGCCACCACCTCCTTCCCGGCTGGTGGCACCAGCAGGGTGGCCGGCTGCCTGTCTTGCGCCTTGCTGGTCGGCGGTGGCGGAGGCACGATGACGTCTGGCATGGCCATGTCGCCGCCCTCCCTCTCCATGGCAGACTGCTCATCGCCGACTCCCCCAGTCGTCGCCACAAACTCTGGTAGAGGTGGCGTGGAATTGAGGGGAGTCACGAGCAGTGGCTCCTGGCGGCGCGCGACTTCTGCAAGCCGCTCCTTTGCCTTGGCGTCAGCCTCCGCCCGCGCCAGCTTCCTCACCGCGGACGCCGCCGCCTTGTCAGCTTACGCCTTCTCCAGGCGGGCGGCTTCCTGCTCCTCGCACACCTCCCGCACGTTTCACTCATGTGCCTCCCGGACGTCGGCTGCTGGATCGACTCGCCAGGTTGTGGTGGAGGTCTCCGCCGACCTGATGACCGAGGCGGCGGCCGACTTTTCGAGGGTGAGCGGGGCCCTGAGATAAGAAAGCAAGATAAGAAGTTTTTTAGGCCAGATCGGCAAGAAAGTGGAAGCATAGGGGAAATACTTACGCTGACACCATGGGAGGCACCTTCGGTTGCCTCTGGAACTTGGCCACCTTCGTCGCGTCCTCTTTCCGCCTAGTCGCCTGTAACGCCCTCGATGCGGCTATA
This sequence comes from Aegilops speltoides, assembly GCA_021437245.1. Lineage (NCBI taxonomy): Eukaryota > Viridiplantae > Streptophyta > Magnoliopsida > Poales > Poaceae > Aegilops > Aegilops speltoides. Next base: position 457,569,802 of record CM038144.1, read on the forward strand.
TCTCCCACGTGTCGAAGCACGACTTAGAGGCATAACCGCATTGAAAGCAATGTCGCAAATGAGGTAATCTTCGCACAACCCATGTAATACATAAGGGAAAGAGATACATAGTTGGCTTACAGTCACCACTTCACACAATACATAAATAAACATCCATCATTCAGTTTACACTCAAGGTCCGACTACGGGACCAAAATAAAAGAAGACTACCCCAAATGCAACACAGATTCCCGATCGCCTAACCGGCTCCGCCATCGATCGCCTTGAAATGAAACATAGTAACGACCAAGGGCCTCATCAAATTCCCACTTCAGCTCGGGCTTGCGCCATCTCATACCGCATCACCGGTACCGTGACTGTTTTGGTAGAATCAGAGCCACGGGACTCAGCAATCTCACACCCGCGAGATCAAGACTATTTAAGCTTAAGGGAAGGCTGGTGTAATGAGGTGGAGCCGCAGCAGTTTACTAGCATATATGGTGGCTACGATCGCAAAAGAGAGCGAGAAGAGAAGCAAGGCACGGTCGTGAAGCTAGTAGCGATCAAGAAGTGATCCCAAACTACTTACGCCAAACATAACTCCAACACCGTGTTCACTTCCTCGGACTCCGCGAGAAGGGACCATCACGGTTACACACGCGTTGATGTATTTTAATTAAGGTCAACTTCGGTTTTCTACAACCGACATTAACAAATTCCCATCTGCCTCATAACCGCGGGCACGGCTTTGAAAGATAATACCCTGCAGGGTGTCCCAACTTAACCCATCACAAGCTCTCATGGTCAACGGCGAATAAACCTTCTCCCGGAAGACCCGATCAGTCTCGAATCCCGGTTCGCATGACATTTCGACAATGGTAAAACAAGACTAGCAAAGCCTCCCGAATGTGCCGACAATCCCGATAGGAGCTGCACATATCTCGCTTCGTGGCACACCGGATGAGCAGTCCGCATAACTAAAACCAGACCTCAAGTTTTTGAGGGGCGCCGAAAGCGCTTAGTTTGGACCAACACTCAAGAGCATTGGCCCGGGGTTAATAAAGATGACCCTCGGCTCGCGAAACCCAAGGGAAAAAGGGGTGTAGGTGGCAAATGGTAAAGCCAAGGTTGGGCCTTCTTTGGAGGAGTTTTATTCAAAGCGAACTGTCACGGGGTCCCATAAATCACCCAACCGCGTAAGGAACGCAAAATCAAGGAACATAACACCGGTATGACGGAAACTAGGGCGGCAAGAGTGGAACAAAACACCAGGCATGAGGCCGAGTCTTCCACCCTTTACCAAGTATATAGATGCATTAATTAAAACAATAGATATCACTAGTAGAAAAAGGGTCATACGTGAAGCCCAATAGTGCCGGTTTGTATTAGAGCCGGCACTAATGTGTACAATAGCACTGGTTCGTGGCGGCGATCAATAGCACCAGTTCGTGGCTAACCTTTAGTACCGCTTCATGCCACGA
>CM038144.1:457576261-457790050 GCA_021437245.1 Aegilops speltoides
CAAAGATTAAGCTCGAGGAGACCTGCGATGTTCATACGGTATTTAACGATTTACAATAGTTTTTTTCGTAATTGCTACCCACTTCAACTATTTTAACGGTATTTTTCATCTTTCCAATTCGACTAGCTTATCCCATGCTTTGCAAGACGCTATGTCTAGGAGAGGATGGGTATTGAAGACCATGAAATTTTGAAACCAAAAAATTATCCTAAGTACCCTAACATGGTGTGGATTTTCAAGTAAAGCTGCACAATGCTCGAGTGTAACCCATTTTGGTTGCAAAATTGGGATGCATTTTGCAAGATGTATGGTCTTGATGAGGGTATGCTTGTCACCATGGATCTTGGTGATCCTACAATCGAGCAAGAGACACCTACGATTTGGGTCTTTGTGGATACACCTCCAGCTTCTTCCCTCATGTGAGCTAAACATAGTTATTAAGTAATTTATATTGTTTATTTCAAAATATAATGTTGACAACTTATCTCCATTGACAGCTTATTTTCATTCTTCAAAGAGTGTGCGAAGATGGTAGATGTAACGCATTACACAAGGCTGCTAATTAACTTATCAGAGAACGACATCCGGTCGGATTTTGTAGAGATCTTGAGAATTACAATATCTACAATCAAACTCCTCAACATTATGGTCAATACGCGCCACTAGTGCACGTGTTGAACTACGGTAACTACCATGGAGATACCTTGGTAAGATTATTTTTACTATTACAACATCCGTGCATCTTTTTGCACACTTCTAAAACTAGTACATCATTGGTAACTACGGTTATTACTATGTTTTTCAACAGATAATCCCGAATGATTGTGTGCCTCATCCGATGTATACGCTGCGGTAGCCTTCATGTTTTGAACATACTACCAGTGTCGCCCTACTTAATCTCAACCGTCCATACCGGTTTCTAAAAGAAGTGGAGACATAACAATCAAAGAATGGAAAAATGTATGGATAATGTAAGGAGCTTCTTGGAAGCAATAAGCAGCGAAAGGCAAGAATTGGAGATGATGATCGCCATTCTTCATAATGGAGAGTCGTGGTCTATATTGTTTTATGCTATTTTACCTTAAGGGTGTTTAGGTCCCACCGACATCGATGATCATGTGCTAAGAACAATTATGTAGGGTTGGGTTCGATGACTATATATGAGGATGATGATCGATGACTTATTATTAATAACGAGTAGAAGTTGTATGATGATGCATGATTAGTAGGACTTGTTATTATATATATATATATATGATGTAATGATGCAAAAGCATGCATGAGCATGTTATATTCAAGGGTGCAATGAACATAGCAAAGAAGTTGATGAACAAAGCATGCATGATGTATATATGATGCATAACGGTACAATGTGTAGTATCGTAAAATACCAAAGAAACGAAAAAGAATTAAAATGGAAACACAAAATTAAATGAAAAGAAATCATAAAACTAAAACCCACTAAATCTTATAGTACCAGCTTGGTGTTACCAACCGGTACTAAAGGGCTCCAGCCCCTGAGTCGGCTAGTGCCATGGTCGCTTTTTAGCACCGGTTCATGCTGAACCGGTACTAAAGGGGGGGGGCCTTTAGTGACCACAAATTAGTGCCGGTTATGTAAACGGCACTATAGGTCCTTACGAACCGGTGCTAATGCCCGGTTCTGCACTAGTGTATTGTGATATCCCAAAATATCCATGTTCCGACCAGGAACAAACTTCATCTTCACCTGCAACTAGCAACGCTATAAGAGGGGCTGAGCAAAGCGGTAACATAGCCAATCAACGGTTTGCTAGGACATGGATGGTTAGAGGTTTCACATGGCAATATGGGTGGCATGATATAGCAAGTGATAAGTATCGCAGCATAGGCATAGCAAAAGAGCGAGCATCTAGCAAGCAAAGATAGAAGTGATATCGAAGGTATGGTCATCTTGCCTGCAAGGTTCTCAGAGTTGTCGAAGGCTTGATCCTCGAGATGCTTCTCAACAGGTTCCTCATTCACGCATTTCGCCTCCGGCTCTACCCAAAGCAAGAACACGAGCAATGGAACAACGATCAAACAAGGAGCAATGCACAAGCAATATGATGCAATACATGACATGCTATGCGAGATGTGATATGCAATGCATATGTGTGCTTCGGAAGGAAAATTATGAACAAGGCATCAACTTGGCAATCCAAGTATGCCGCTGGAAAGATGAGATGATTTCGGTTGAAATCGATATAAATATCACCGGAATAGGATGCACGGTTTGCAAATGGCAAGCAAGACAAAATGACGCGAATCATGCTAATAAAGACGATGCTACTTAGCATGCAAAGAAGAAACTATGCTACAAAGACCCCAACATAAAAACAAAGCATATGGCAGGATCTAGAGGAGATGCTTAACAAAAGAGGAACACTGAGCCACGGCTAAATCACATCATAACAGGCTCAAACAAGCATGGTGAAAGTGCAAAAATATCGTTCACAGACTTAGTGAAAATACTAGCATGCCGTAAATTAACATCAGAAGGCATGTTTAGAGCAAGCAAACAACATGCTACAGAACTTATAATAGCAAAACAAGGCATGACATGATTCTACTCAAAGCATAGATCAAAAGTCCCTTACTGACCATAAGCCAAAAAGGACCTTAAGAAATGATGGCACCCATGTAAACATAGCAAGTTTTATTACAGATCTCAGACTTGACAGAAAAACTGGGCATGGCAAAAACAGATAACAAGTAGGCATGTTCGTGAGCTCGATGCACTCACTACAGAGCATCTCATGATAAACTAAGCATACACCCATCAAGAAGACATGGCATAGAAGCTATACATGGCAAGAACAACATCATAGCATACACAGTTCAACTACATCAACCTCGTGAAAATTGAATCTCATGCAAACAATCTGCCAGGAAACATTTGAAGCAAAAGTAGAGCACGAAAATGACATGCTAGACTACTCCATAAATGCCAACAAAGGCATGGATGGATAGAGCACATCCATATGTTCAAAACACCCTTACTGATCATGCTCAAAAGGGGCATAGATCTCTCTGTAACAACATGAACGCATGGCATAAAAATAATAGCATGACATGACTTAGTGAAAACACTAAGTTCCTGAAATCAGCAACATTATCATCCCTAGTTTGCATGCTTGTTCTACTCACCACATAACTCACAAAAATACATGGCATATACCCCTGGAAAGATATCATGGCATAGTTCAACACACATGTAGGGCTCAAGTTCATAAGGTGCACACATTAATCATGGCAAAAATGATAAAAGTGCAAGTTCTGTTAAGAAACAGAAACTAACATCACATAGCCCTCTTCCAACAGCATTTCGGGCATCAAGATGAGCTCAAATGAAAATGGTGCAATGAGATGAAATGATCTACTCTTCGAGGCGAACAATTTGATATGCTACATGCCCAAAACGGAGACACGGGTGCAAAGGTGTGATGCGATGAAAATGCAAGAAAAACATGACAGGAAAAAGACTTAGTGGATTCGGGGGTCGGGGAAAAAGTCAACCTAGGCAGGTTTTGGATCTGGATCTCGCCGGAGTGCTCGAGCTCGCCGCCGGAGAAGGGGTCGGGGCCGGAGTTCGAGGACGGTTGGCCGCGGGAGAGGACGGCGCGGCGGCGGACGCGCGCCGCGGCCGGGACGGCGGCGCGGGCGGTGGCCTGCACCAGGCGGCGGCGAGGAGGTGGCGGTGGTCCGGCGCGCGCGGCAGAGGCGGCGGCGGCGGCGGTGGTCGGGCGCGGGAGCAGGGCGGCCGAGGCGGGCTGGCGGCGGGCGGCGGGCGCGCGCGGAGGCGGGCCGGGGGCCGACTGCTGGCTCGGGCGGGTCGGGCGGCTGCAGCGGCGGCGGCGCCACGGGCGAAGCCCGACGGTTCGCAGCGCGGCGGACGCGTTCGTCCGATCCGGACGTGTCCGGGCGGCGCGAGGGAATTTCGCTAGGGTTAGGGGGAATTGATCCGGGATTTCGGGGGAGAAGGCATATTTATAGGTAGAGGGAGCTACGAGACTCCAAATGGGGTGCGGTTATCGCCCACACGATCGTGATCGAACGATCGAGAGCATGGAGGTGACTTAGATGGGTTATTGGGCTGTTTTGGAGGGATGTTGGGCTGCAACTTAAAAGAGGCCTTTGCGAGAGTGCGTTAACCGTTGAGTACTAAACGAACTCCAAATGACCCGAACTTGACAGTGGTCTACCGTGCTATACCAGGCCACTTGGCAAGGTTCGTCCATTCCGAGAATGTTCAACACCCGCACACGTAAAAATGTAAAAGGGGACGCCGGGAACATAGGAGTGCCGGATTGCAAAACGGACAACGGGAAAATGCTCGATGCATGAGACAAACACGATGCGAATGAGATGCACATGATGACATGATATGAGATGCATGACATGGACAAAATGCAAAAAGAAAACAAAATCCAACTACGGAGGGAATAACATAGCACAATGCCGAAAATGGCAAGAGTTGGAGTTACAAATATGGAAAGTTACATCCGGGGTGTTACATCGCCGCGACAGGGTTCTTGGGCTTCTTCCGCGATGCTCTGCTTCGCTATGCTTGCCGCCGAAAGCGCAGCCCGGCGGAGGGGCTCACCGTGTTAGCGGTGCTCCGTGCAGGCGCTGCCGCCTTCGCTGCCGCCATTGTTGGGCCAGGTCTCCACGCCGTCCCCTTCTTCGGAGCCGCCTGCTCTGTTGCCGCCGCCTACGGTGTCGTCCTCCAAGGCGGTCGCCCCCAAGTCGGGGTCGTCCTCGTTGCTCACCTCCCGGTCCGGCTGGTAGTCACCACCCGGCCCCACGATGGCGGCCGTCACCGCAGACATGTAAATCTGCGCTCCAGAGAAGGAACCACTTCGTATCAAGATCAAGATAAAAGAAAGAACTAAAAAAGTAGAAGCTAAGAAACTTACGACAGGCCACGGGGCGTCGTGGGAGTATGGCCGCTTCCCGAATCGCCAGGATCCCTCTGACACCTTGAGGTCGGAGATCTCGTTCACCATCCTCGCCACCTCAGCAGTCGGCATCTCCTTCGTGCACATCTTGCTCGGGTCGCGGTGCCCGCTCATCCGACAGATCAGATGTGGACGGCCTTGGAGCGGGAGAACCTTGTGCTCGACGAAGGCGATCAGCAGGTCGGACGCCACGGGTCAGTCCGATTGCCAAGATTCGGAGCGGCCGATGGTCAGCAGTTGCAGCCAGCCCCTGGGCCAAGACCATCAGGCGGCCTCATAGGCCGGCAGGTTGAGGATGTCGATGGCCGGGTCGACATTCTCCACGTAGAAGTAAGATTGTAGCCACAGTTTCACCGACTGTGATAGCTTGATGACTGGGAAGGCGTTCTTGTTCGACGGCCGGCGCACGGCGACGAAGGCGCCGCACTCGGCCGTCGTCTCCTTGGCGGAGGTGCCCAATTTTCTATAGAAGAAGGCTACCCACAGCTCGATGGTGGGGAGGATGCCGAGGTAGCCCTCGCACTCCATGACGAAGGCGGACAGCAGGGTCACGGTGTTGGGTGTCATGTGGTGCGGCTAGATGTGGTTGAAATCCATGAACAAGCGGAGAAACCCGCTCACCGGGAGGCCGAAGCCGCAGAGGAAATGCGAGCGGAAGACGACCCGCTCATCCCCCTACGGCGCCGGTGACATCTCCTCCCATGGCGGCACCCGCACCTTGACGAAGGCAGCATTGGGCATCCGGTGTGTGGCCCGGAGGAAGGTGAGGTGATCCTCCGTCACCGTCGAGCTGCCCCAGTTTCCACCATTCTCGTGCGCCATGGCGACAGAGCGGAGCTGCGTGGGAAGGAGGAGCTCGACGATGGCGAACTGCGGCGGCGCTATGGCAAGCGCTAAGCAGCAGCAGAGAGAGGAGGAAGAAAGTGTGGGGAGGAGGGCACGCGTGCTCCGCCGCTCCCCTGCCCCCCTATTTATAGCCGTCGGGCTGCGAAGCCAAGGTGGCGGGACATGGGGTCATGGGATTAACTGCGCCCATGACCCCACGACTTCGACATTATGCAGAGTTATCAAGAAGAATCTCGCGAGAATCGCAACCGCCCGCCTCGGCCGCAGCGGATCCGCTCGCGTGCCGAGGCCCGGTAGTGCCGGGCCCGGCCCACTGTCACGTCCCATTAGGAGTGTGGGGTGGCAGGGTGGCCAGGCTGATGTGCACCGCGTGGCGTGCTCGTGGCGGGCGGCAGGCTTGGGGAAGCTTAGCAGGGACACAAGGCGTGGCGTGTTTCCCGCCTCGGAGTTCAAAATTGGCGAACGAGCCCGCCTTGTCAAGTCGACTCCAGCAGGGCGTCACAAGGCGGGCCGAGCATTTGATCAGAGCGCGGCGAGAGGGGAAGCTGCTGAGACTTCACGACCCGTTAACCACGACGCCTCACCAGCTTCAGGGACTACTGTCTGAGTAATGGGCCACGGGTAGCCTCACCCGAGTCCCTGAGCCTTTCCAGACTTTGGGCCCGCTAGACCCCACAAGACTTCAGAATAAAGCGCCGCCTTCAGGTGGCCGGATGGCTCAACGGCCGGCTGCCCGAAGATGGCTATCCACCAGCAGACGGTGCCAGGGCAGACCGAATCCTAGCGGACGGCCTCTAGATAGGCCGGCTTCTGGCAGGCGGCCACCCAAATACTCAGAATCTGCGCCGTTCAACAAGAGGACAAGACAGGATGAGGCTACAGTGTAGTCCCTCACCCCCGAATCCCGGACTTGGCGTGGCCACAGTGCCCCATACAGGCGAAGATCTCCGCACAGCGCAGCACTATTGCCACTCCCCCTTGACATCATTCCTGACAGACGAAGCCCTGTTCCCGCGACGGCTGTCGGTACGGCCTGTAGCCGGCGGGCCCTACTAGGCTGTGAGAGCCCGGAAGACGACAGAGGCCAGACCAGCCGGACCTGAGGGAGGCCGGCCTCCAGTAGGCGGCCAGTTCCTCCCTCGAGGCCTATGGGAGTCCTAGATTAGGGGGTGTCCGGATGGCTGGACTATAGCCTTTCGCCGGACTACTGGACTATGAAGATACAAGATTGAAGACTTCGTCCCGTGTCCGGATGGGACTTTCCTTGGCGTCGAAGGCAAGCTTGGCGAGACGGATATGTAGATCTCCTACCATTGTAGCCGACTCTGTGTAACCCTAACCCTCTTCGGTGCCTATATAAACAGGAGGGTTTTAGTCCGTAGGACGAACAACAATCATACCATAGGCTAGCTTCTAGGGTTTAGCCTCTCGATCTCGTGGTAGATCTACTCTTGTACTACCCATATCATCAATATTAATCAAGCAGAGTAGGGTTTTACCTCCATCGAGAGGGCCCAACTGGTAGAAACATCGTGTCCCTTGTCTCCTGTTACCATCCGCCTAGAGGCACAGCCGGGACCCCATACCCGAGATCCGCCGGTTTTGACAATCGACATTGGTGCTTTCATTGAGAGTTCCTCCGTCGCCATCTTTAGGCCCGATGGATCCTCCGATCATCAACAACGATGCGGTCCAGGTGAGACTTTTCTCCCGGACAGATCTTCAGATTTGGCGGCTTTGCACTACGGGCGAATTCGCTGGCCATCCGAGCAGATTGAAAGCTACGCCCGCCATCAGTCGACGGAAGTTTGAACTATACGGCCGACGCCCACGGAGACTTGATCTTCGACGGTTCGAGCCACCGCCAAGCGCACCACACTATCACAATGGGCATGATCTAGCTCGCCAAGGATGCTCCTCGAGGTTGCATTTGTCCGCCCGACCCTTAGCTCGGAGCCGATCGCGCCGATGTAGGACGGGTGGCTGGACACCGCCTCGGGGGCTGCTATCTCTATGGCGATTGAGCCGAACACCAACCCTGTCCCTTTGCGGCTCATGACTTCAAGGTGTCGGACTCTCTCCGACTCAACCTTCCGCTACCGCTAATCGAATCCGATTGGCGCCGATCATGGAGTTCATCGCCATGACATCTTTCAAGACTCACCCTTTGGCGACATCCTGAATTCGCTAAAGTCTCTCTCTTTATCAAGAGAGCCCTGGCCGGATTATGGTCAGGAAGGTTGGGATGCGGACAGCGAAGAAATTCAAAGCCCACCCACCACCCACTTCGTAGCCACTGTCGATGATTTAACCGACATGCTCGACTTCGACTCCGAAGACATCAATGGTATGGACAATGATGCAAGAGACGACCAAGAACCAGCGCCTGCAGGCACTGGAAGGCCACCTCATCATACGACATATACATGGTGGACATCCCAAAAGATGGGAATGGCGACGGAAGAACGGAGGATGACACCTCCAAGAAACAGCCTAAGCGCCGGCGTCAGCGGCGCCGCTCTAAATCCCGCCACATCAAAAACGATGATTCCGGCACAGGAGACAATAACACCCCGGACGGTGCCGAAGACAACCCCCTCCAGCAGGATTAAGCGCAGGAGGATGGAGAAGCCAGCCCTCATGAGAGAGCGGCAAACAAAGAGGTAGAGGACGATAATTACATGCCTCCCTCCGAAGACGAGGCAAGCCTCGACGACGACGAATTTGTTGTGCCCGAGGATCCCGTCGAACAGGAGCGTTTTAGACGCAGGCTTATGGCCACCGCAACCAGCCTCAAGAAAAAGCAGCAACAGCTTAGAGCTGACCAAGATTTGCTAGCCGATAGATGGGCTGAAGTCCTGGCGGCCGAAGAGTACAAACTCGAACGCCCCTCCAAGAGCTACCCAAAACGCAGGCTGCTACCCCGATTAGAGGAGGAAGCACCTAAACCTACATCACCAGCGCATGATACGGTCGACGGCCACCTCGTGGCCGCGACAGAGAGGCCTCTCGGCCCTCCACTCAAGCCGCACCCCGGCGCCGCTCAAAAAATACCAAGGCGTGGGGAAGTGCGCCAGACCTGCGAGATATATTGGAGGACAGGGCAAGGCAAACAAGATTGATCAACGGATCACGTGGGTGCCCCACTACACGTGATTTATAACCGCCACGCCGATATGGAAATTCGCCGGGCCGACACAAGAGACAAAGCTCATTTGAGTTGCGTCGTGATATAGCCCAATACAGAGGCGCCGCACACCCACTATGCTTCATAGATGAAGTAATGGATCATCAAATCCCTGAGGGTTTCAAGCCCATAAACATTGAATCATACGATGGCACAACAGATCCTGCGGTTTGGATCGAGGACTATCTCCTTCACATCCACATGGCCCGCGGTGATGACCTACACGCCATCAAATACCTCCCACTCAAGCTTAAAGGACCAGCTCGGCATTGCCTTAACAGCTTGCCTGCAGAGTCAATTGGTTGTTGGGAAGACCTGGAAGCCGCATTCCTTGACAATTTCCAGGACACCTATGTGCGACCACCAGACACCGATGACCTAAGCCACATAATTCAGCAGCCAGAGGAATCAGCCAGACAATTCTGGACACGGTTCCTAACCAAGAAAAATCAAATCATTGACTGTCCGGATGCAGAGGCCCTTGCAGCCTTCAAACATAACATCCGCGACGAGTGGCTTGCCTGGCACCTAGGGCAGGAAAAGCCGAAATCCATGGCAGCCCTCACAACACTCATGACCCGCTTTTGCTCGGGAGAGGATAGCTGGCTAGCTCGCAATAACAACATGACCAAGAGCCCTGGTAATTCGGATACCAAGGATAGCAATGGCAGGTCGCGTCGCAACAAGCACAAGTGCCGCATTAATGGCGATAATGCTGAGGATACGATACCAATGCCAGATAGAGGCTCTAAACCCGTCGCAGAAAAGCCATTCAAAAGAAATACTCCGGCCCGGCCCAATTTGGACCGAATACTCGATCGCTGCGCGCGGATACACGGCACTTCGAAAACCAGCCAACCACACCAATAGGGATTGTTGGGTGTCCAAGCAGGCAGGCAAGTTAAATGCCGAAAACAATGACAAGGGGTTGCATAGCGACGACGAGGAGGAGCCCCGGCCGCCGAACAATAGAGGACAGAAGGGCTTCCCCCTACAAGTGCGGATGGTGAACATGATATATGCAACCCACATACCCAAAAGGGAGCGGAAGCATGCACTAAGGGATGTGCCCGATCACTTTTGATCGAAGGGACCACCCCACTAGCATCCGCCATGGCAGATTCGCCGCATTGGTTCTAGACCCAATCGTTGATGGATTTCACCTCACTAGAGTCCTGATGGACGGTGGCAGCAGCCTGAACCTGCTTTATCTGGATACAGTGCGCAAAATGGGCATAAACCCCTCAAGGATTAAACCCACAAAGATGACCTTTAAAGGCGTCATACCACATGTAGAGGCCAATCAGACAGCTCGCCATACTTGAAGTGGTCTTCGATCCCGGATAACTTCCGGCGAGGAGTTAATCTTCGACATAGTACCGCCCGCAGCGGCTATCACGCGACTACTTGGACGAACCGTGACGGTAAAGTTCAATGCGGTGCCGCACTATGCATACCTCAAGTTCAAGATGCCAGCCCTCAAGGAGTCATTACGGTCAACGGAACACCGAACGCCTTCTCCGAACGGAGGAGCATACGGCGTCTCGCGCGCGAAGTACAAAGCAGCCTCTCAAGGCAATTCTCGAGTCCGCTATTAAACGTCCGACACCGCTGGTGCACCCGGTAACCTACAACAAGACCGCCTGGCACGCCCCGAGCATCGCCAGAGTAATGCGCCCCAACCCCAGCCCTCGCGAAATTGCGAACCAAGATTACGCGTACATACTTACGCCCAAAATACCATGGGCATAGGGGAGGGCACGACCATGGCAGGCCGCACGCGCTCAACCGCACTGTGGGCTCCCAATTGTGTCATTGTTTTTTTTCTTACTTTCGTGACTCCTTTCTCAAGAAGCCCCGTCCGGCAAGAGAATCGCCAACACACGATGCAACAGCCGTGGAAGCGTAAAGCTACGCCGAGTGTCTAGGTGGTCTCTATAATGAGCAAGATACTTGTTTCACATATCATCCCGCAGCTCGCCTCGAGGGGGACATGTCAAATAGTCCCGCCCATTGCTTATCGTGACTATTTGTATCGCTCGCTCTTACCGCAGCCTTTTGAGTAAAGAATACATAGCTTCGCTTATTATTGCATTCCTTTTATCTATATATGTTCACTTATGACATGTTGCACCAGACACTTTGGTACGGCCAAATACACCAAGGGCTTAAGTACCCCAAAATATGGTGTGATAAGTCCTAACACTTTCACAAGTGCGGCACCCGAACTTATAGCATTATATGCATCGGTTCAATCATGTCTTGGGTCAATAGTTGGGTTTGCCTCGCTTCCATGTTTTGGTACCTTACGCCCGCTATATCGGCTAAGGTAGCGCTGGGAGAACCACTGCCATTGTGCCCGGCTGAGCTGGGTTAAGCACCTCTGGAGAAAGCTAAACCTGACCGTCATGATAGGGCGAGAGCCGGTCGCTGTTCAAGAGGTTTTTCGAGTCCCTAAAGACTTATGCCGCTTAGAGCGAGGAGTCGGCTTTGTCCGCCCAGCGTGATAGCGCCTCAACTCGGCCTCCGAATACTAGGGGCTTCGCTGAAATTTAAAATTATAGAATTCTATGGCTAAGTGAGAGTGTTCAAGCATTATAGTCTGGTTGCTGCTTGCTATGCTGAGCGCCTCAAGGACCCAAGAATGGGAAAAGAGCGCTCAAGTTTATCCCGACACCCCAAAGACTCGTGGCATGGGGGCGTGGTTTACGACTCGCCATCTCTCAAATTTAATAAACGGCCGCACGTAAGGTAATATTTTAAATTCACAAGCGCTGCTTAGCGATATGAACTTGTTTTCAAGTGTACAGATAAAATGCGAAGTTTACTCAAAAATTACATCTTTGGAGCATTCACCGCTATAAGGCGGCACTCTTCAGACGCCTCATAATACATCTCGGCTTATGAGCATTCCCCGGTGGTGGTCTGTCTGTCACAAGCTTATCATTCCATCTTGCCCCAATGCACTTTAGCACGGCAAGGGCCCTACAGCACCTTCGATGCGGACGAGCGCTGACGACTTCAATCCATGGACAAAGGCCCACCACCGCCTAACCAGCCCGAAGTAGCTACCGGCATGGCTTCCTTAGGCCACACCAACTATGAGGCCCTTCATGGCCTATTCGCCACCTTATGGAGCTCGCCACCGCTTCACCGGTCGCTCAAGGGCACCGGGTGTCCGGCCTCGGCATACTGAGACCAGAACACCTTCTCCGTCAAGCTCCCCTCCTCGGCCCGGTAGAATGCGGCAGCGTCGGACACACTGTGGGGCAGATCTGCAAATGCTCCTGGAGAGCTCCGGATTCGGGTAAGTAACAAGTGATTAACTTTCATGTGCTTGCTTTGCATAAAGAATGCCTTGCCCGCCGCTATCCTCTTCATTGCCTCAATTTCCTGGAGGGCTTTTTGGGCTTTGGCCTTAGCGGCTTTGGCGCTCTCAAGGGCCGAGGTGAGCTCGGACTCTCGAGTCTTTGAGTCACGCTCCAAACTCTCGTACTTTTCCATGAGAGCCTGGAGCTGTTGCCACACCTCCGCCACCCATGCCTCCTGCTTCTCTCGCTCGGTGCGCTCTGCGGCCGCATTGCTTTCGGCCTTGGACACCACTTCCTTTAGGGTCGCCACCTCGTTCATGGCCCCTGCAATGCTCACGTTATTCCTGTCATTTTTTGCAACCATATCTTTTATATACTTCCATAAGGTATTACTTACCTTCCTTGTCCTCGAGCTGCTTTTTGGCAAGGCCGAGCTCGTTCTCGGACCGCTCGAGGCTCTGCTTCAATGCATTGACATCCGCAGTCAAGGCGGCAGAGGTCAAGCCAGAGCCTGCATTCCCCATATTGACATACTTATGTTAGACTCCTGCGTACATCTTTTTAGATCCTCGCCGGCTTTTCTTTCCAAACACCAAACCGAGCATCGGGTTATCGTTTATGCGTAATGTATTTACATATCTTAAATACATACCGCAAAGCCTGTTAGAAGGCTAGCACAGCTTCACCAGCTCGCTTTGGCGGATCGAACTTTCTCGGATCACCACACTCATAATAAAGGCAAAGGTTTCCTCGTAGATGGAGGCACCGCAAGCGCCCAAAGAATTATCCGGTGCCTCCGGCTGACGGAGGTCACCGGTGTCGCAGTCTCGCCCTTCTTACAAAGGGGCCGCCTGCCGGACTCCGGAACCACTGAAGGTTCCGGTGCGGAATCCGGCCCAGGGCCGGACTTAGAGCCCTTTGGGGTTTTATCCGCCTTTGCGCCTGGAGTCCGGGAGGTTGCCTTGCGGCGCCTCCTGGACCACCTCCTCCTGGCTAGGCCCCTTTTGGGACCCCACCTCGGCGTCATCCGCAGTGCGAGGAGAGGAGGCAGTCGGAAGTGAGGTGCTATTCACGTCCGACGAATCCAGGGAGCCGCTCATTGAAGCGGTGAGTCCATCCTTGGGCGGGCGGCAGGGTTATATTCGGTGTTAGGAGATTTTGTACGACAAACGAAATGCCATGAGTTATTCTGGTATCCGGACACTTACGATGTCCCCAGGGGCTAAGCCCTTGGTGGCCACTCCTCTTCGCCGTCGTTGGCGTTGGTGGAGCAGTCCGGAGGAAGGGTCCTTCCCGTCTTGGACCCTCCGGCCTCCCTAGTTGGGGCGGCCTTCCTTTTCTTCTCTCCCCCCGCTGGGGGAGAGGTCTCTTTTTCCTCCTCCTCATCTTAGCGGGAGGAGTTCGCCTCGGAGTCATCGAACGATGAGTCCGACAACACCTGGTGCCGGGAACTCCTTTGAGTTCCCGTGGCCTTCTTCTTGGCCTTCTTCTCCGGCACCACGTGAGGTGCGGAACCAGCAGCCCGGCTAATCGCCGCCTGCTTGGTCTTCGGCAAGGAGTCGGACAATAACCTGCCCGGACGCCTTCTCGCCAAGCCTCACAAAGGTAAGGGAGTTTAGATCCCGTGACAGAGTCAAACTATGGAAAACAGGAGTCCCATAAAGGGTAAAATAGCTTACTCGCTGGCTTGACGCCGCGAGCTGAATCCGCGATCTTCGGTAGCGGATGCGGGAGCCTCGGCGCCCTTGAACAGCACCTTCCAGGCATCTTCGTACGTAGTGTCGAAGAGCCGGCTCAAGGTTTGGTGCTGTGTCGGATCAAACTCCCACAAGATGAAGGCCCTTGTTGGCATGGGAGGATCCGGCGGATGAGCATGACCTAGACTACGTTGACAAGCTTGAGTTTCTTGTTCACCAGGTTTTGGACGTAGGTTTGGAGTCCGGTCAGCTCTTCCGAATACCCCACGTCAAGCCTGTCTCCTTCCAGGAGGTGAGCCATGTAGGGAAGCCAGATTGGAATTCGGGGGCAGCCACCCGTTTAGGGTCACGCGGCTCGGTGATGTAGAACCACCCCAATTGCCACCCCTTTATGTTCTCCACGAAGGAGCCCTCGAGCCATAGGACGTTGTCCATCTTGCCCACCATGGCACCTCCGCACTCCGCTTGGCGGCCGCCCACTACCTTCGGCTTGACATTGAAGGTCTTCAGCCATAAGCCGAAGTGGGGCTGGATGCAGAGGAAGGCCTCGCACACGACGATAAATGCCGAGATGTTGAGGATGAAATTTGGGGCCAGATCGTGGAAATCTAGGCCGTAGTAGAACATGAGCCCCCGGACAAATGGGTGAAGTGGAAAACCTAGTCCGCGGAGGAAGTGGGTGAGGAACACCACCCTCTCATGGGGCCTGGGGGTGGGGATGAGTTGCCCCTTGTCGGGGAGCCGATGCGCGATGTCGTTGGACAAGTATCCGGCCTTCCGCAGCTTTTTAATGTGCCCCTCCATGACGGAGGAGCCCATCCACTTGCCTCTCACTCCGGACATGGCTGGAGAAGGTTGAGGTGAGATGTGCGGACTTGGGCGCTGGAGCTCGAGTGCGTGGAAATGGATGAGCAAAGGAGGAAGAAGGCGTAGGTAAAAAGGTGGATCCTTATCCCCTTATATGGAGGGACGAAGCTATGCGTTCCCACTAGCCTGGTAAAACTCGCTTATCTCCCAAGCGCCGTAATCAATGGCGCGGTTGGGTTACCCACGCTCGTATTTATGAGAATCCCGGAATAAGGGGACACGATCTCTGCTTTGACAAGACGTGCCAAGGAAACCGCCTCGCTAAACGTGCTGAGGAGGGACAGTAAAAATGATTCGAATAAAGGCTTGGTCGTGGTGTGGTGTCACGCCACGGAATGCGTCAGCTGATTGAATTTGTGTAAATATTATTCTCTCTACGGTGGTATGTGGAACTTGTTTTGTAGAACCGGACACTATCCTTGTGTTCAAAATCTTCTATGAAGTATTCGGAGGAGGAACCCGCCTTGCAATGCCGAAGACAATCTGCGCGCCAGACTCGTCGTCATTGAAGCCTGGTTCAGGGGCTACTGAGGGAGTCCTGGATTAGGGGGTGTCCGGATGGCCGGACTATAGCTTTTGGCCGGACTCCTCGACTATGAAGATATAAGATTGAAGACTTCGTCCCGTGTACGGATGGGACTTTCCTTGGCATGGAAGGCAAGCTTGGCGATACGGATATGTAGATCTCCTACCATTGTAACCGACTCTGTGTAACCCTAACCCTCTTCGGTGCCTATATAAACCGGAGGTTTTAGTCCATAGGACGAACAACAATCATACCATAAGCTAGCTTCTAGGGTTTAGCCTCTCTGATCTCGTGGTAGATCTACTCTTGTACTACCCATATCATCAATATTAATCAAGCAGGAGTAGGGTTTTACCTCCATCGAGAGTGCCCGAACCTGGGTAAAAACATTGTGTCCCTTGTATCCTGTTACCATCCACCTAGACGCACAGTTCGGGACCCCCTACCCGAGATCCGCCGGTTTTGACACCGACAAGGCCCGTGCACCATTAACCAGATAAGACATGGTGTGGCTACAGTGATCTCCCCGCCAGTCAAGGATCAGTAGCCACGCCCATCGACTCAAGCTCAAGGCTATTAGCAACACAAATGCAAAGGACCAGCCACCAACCGCACCCGCCAACAAGGGACGGCCTGTCGGATCCGCATTGACCGGGCCGGCGAGGCCGCAAAGCGGCGGGCCCCAAAGAGCCAGCATCAGAGACACTCGACAGCCGGGTCCAAAGACCGCCAGATTACCATTGTACCCCTGGGGGTAGGCCTATATAAACCCCCGGGGCACCCATGCAAAGGGTTCCCATCCTGTTAGAACTAGCCTCCACCCTAAAGGAAGAAGAGTGCTAGCCCTGCCTCCTTCTACCTCTAGCAAACAGCTCAAGGAGCACCATTGTATCCACTAGTGCCTTAGTGATCATGCGGAGACCTCGCAAAGCAGGACTAGGGGTGTTATCTCCTAGGAGAGCCCCGAACCTGGGTAAAGTGCGCTGGCATTCGTGTCTATCTACGCCTCATCCCGCTTTCAGGCACCGGTGACGTTCTACCCGCTCCCACCATGATAAGCCATCCGTTGGCATATGTCGCACCCAACCCCCGACAAAGAGAATTAAACCAAGTCTTAGCATCACCCTTTAATGAGAACGGAAATATCTTAAGGAGATAATAATAGCAAGACTTCTCATCATTAGTAAACAGGGTGGCTATATCATTTAGCTTGGTAAGATGTTCCACAATAGTTTCAGATTCATAGCCATAAAAAGGATATGATTCAACCAAAGTAATTATTTCGGAATCAACAGAGAATTCATAATTCTTATCGGTAACACAGATAGGTGAAGTAGCAAAAGCGGGGTCAGGTTTCATTCTAGCATTAAGAGATTGCTGCTTCCATTTAGCTAATAACTTCTTAAGATCATATCTATCTTTGCAAACAAAAATAGCTCTAGCAGCTTCCTCATCCATAACATAACCCTCAGGAACAACAGGTTATTCATAATCAGGGGGAGAACTTTCATCATGACAATCATCAATAATAGCATCTTCAATAATTTCATTCTCTCTAACCCTAGCAAGTTGTTCATCAAGAAATTCACCTAATGGCAAAGTAGTGTCACGCACAGAAGTAGTTTCATCATAAGTATCATGCATAGCAGAAGTGGCATCATCAATAACATGCAACATATCGTAATTCATAGCAGAGAGTTTAGGTGTCGCAAGCTTACTCAAAAAAGAAGGAGAATCTAGTGCAGAGCTAGATGGCAGTTCCTTACCTCCCCTCGTAGTTGAGGGAAAAATCTTGGTTCTTTCATCTTTCAAGTTCCTCATAGTGATGAATAGATATAAATCCCAAGTGACTCAAAAAATAGAGCTACGCTCCCCGGCAACGGTGCCAGAAATTAGTCTTGATAACCCACAAGTGTAGGGGATCGCAACAGCTTTCGAGGGTAGAGTATTCAACCCAAATTTATTAATTCGACACAAGGGGAGCCAAAAAATATTCTTAAGTATTAGCAGTTGAGTTGTCAATTCAACCACACCGGATAACTTAGTATCTCGCAGAAAGTATTTAGTAGCAAAGTAGTATGATAGAAATGGTAACAAAGGGCAAAAGTAAAGATAGCAGTTTTGTAGTAGTTGTAACAAGAGCAAATGTAAAAGTAAATAAGCGAAGCACAATATGTGAAAAGCTCGTAGGCATTGGATCAGTGATGGATAATTATGTCAGATGCGATTCCTCATGTGATAGCTATAACATAGGGTGACACAGAAACTCTAGTTCATCAATGTAATGTAGGCATGTATTCCGAATATAGTCATACGTGCTTATGGAAAATAACTTGCATGACATCTTTTTTCCTACCCTCCCGTGGCAGCGGGGTCCTAGTGGAAACTAAGGGATATTAGGGCCTCCTTTTAATAAGGAACCGGAACAAAGCATTAGCACATAGTGAATACATGAACTCTTCAAACTACGGTCATCACCAAGAAGTATCCGGATTATTGTCACTTCGGGGTTGTCGGATCATAACACATAATAGGTGACTATAGACTTGCAAGATAGGATCAAGAACACACATATATTCATGAAAACATAATAGGTTCAGATCTGAAATCATGGAACTTGGGCCCTAGTGACAAGCATTAAGCATAGCAAAGTCATAGCAACATCAATCTCACAACATAGTGGATACTAGGGATCAAACCCTAACAAAACTAACTTGATTACATGGTAATTCTCATCCAACCCATCACCATCCAGCAAGCCTACGATGGAATTACTCATGCACAGCGGTGAGCACCATGAATTTGTGATGGAGGATGGTTGATGATGACGACGGCAACGAATCCCCCTCTCCGGAGCCCCGAACGGACTCCAGATCAGCCCTCCCGAGAGAGATTAGGGCTTGGCGGCGGCTCCGTATCGTAAAACGCGATGAAACTTTGTCTCTGATTTTTTTCTCCGTGAAACAGAATATATGGAGTTGGTGTTGAGGTCAGTAGAGCATTAGGGGGACCATGAGACAGGGGGCGCGCCCAGGGGTAGGGCGCGTCCCCACCCTCGTGGACAGGGTGTGGGCCCCCTGGCCTTGATCCTTTCGCCTGTATTTTTATATTTTCCAAAAGTTATCTCCGTGGATTTTTAGGTCATTCCGAGAACTTTTGTTTTCTGCACAATAAACAACACCACGGCAGTTCTACTGAAAATAGCGTCGGTCCAGGTTAGTTTCATTCAAATCATGCAAGTTAGAGTCCAAAACAAGGGCAAAAGTGTTTGGAAAAGTAGATACGTTGGAGACGTATCAGATTGTTTCAAGAGAAGGAGTTTCTCTCGAAAGAAGTGAGTGGGAGGAAAGTAGAACTTGATGAGGTAACTGTACCTACTCCCTTATTGGAAAGTAGTTCATCACAGAAATCTGTTCCTGTGATTCCTGCACCAATTAGTGAGGAAGCTAATGATGATGATCATGTATCTTCAGATCAAGTTACTACAAAACCTCCAAGGTCAACCAGAGTAAGATCCGCACCAAAGTGGTACGGTAATCCTGTTCTGGAGGTCATGTTACTTGACCATGACAAACCTACGAACTATGAGGAAGCGATGATGAGCCCAGATTCCGCAAAATGGCTTGAGGCCATGAAATCTGAGATGGGATCCATGTATGAGAACAAAGTGTGGACTTTGGTTGACTTGCCCGATGATCCGCAAGCCATAGAAAATAAATGGATCTGCAAGAGGAAGACGGACACTGATAGTAGTGTTACTATCTACAAAGCTCGACTTATCGAAAAAGGTTTTTGACAAAATTCAAGGTGTTGACTACGATGAGATTTTCTCACTCGTAGAAATGCATAAGTCTGTCCGAATCATGTTAGCAATTGCCACATTTTATGAAATCTGGCAAATGGATATCAAAAATACATTCCTTAATGGATTTCTTAAAGAAGAGTTGTATATGATGCAACCAGAAGGGTTTGTTGATCCTAAAGGTGCTAACAAAATGTGTAAGCTCCAGTGATCCATCTATGAACTGGTGCAAGCATCTCAGAGTTGGAATATACGCTTTGATGAGTTGATCAAAGCATATAGTTTTATACAGACTTACGGTGAAGCCTGTATTTACAAGAAAGTGAGTGGGAGCACTACAACATTTCTGATAAATATATGTGAATGACATATTGTTAATCAGAAATAATGTAGAATTTTCTGGAAAGCATAAAGGAGTATTTGAAAGGAGTTTTTCAAAGGAAAGACCTCAGTAAAGCTACTTACATATTGAGCATCAAGATCTATTGAGATAGATCAAGACACTTGATAAGATTTTCAATAAGTACATACCTTGACAAGTTTTTGAAGTAGTTCAAAATGGAACAGTCGAAGAAAGAATTCTTGCCTGTGTTGCAAAGGTGTGAAATTGAGTAAGACTCAAATACCGACGACGGCAGAAAATAGAAAGAGAATGAAAGTCATTCCCTATGCCTCAGTCATAGGTTCTATAATGTATGCTATGCTATGGACCAGACCTATTGTATACCCTGCCCTGAGTTTGGCAAGGGAGTACAATAGTGATCTAGGAGTAGATCACTTGACATTGGTCAAAAATTATCCTTAGTGGGATAAGGATATGTTTCTCGATTATGGAGGTGACAAAAAGGTTCGTCGTAAAGGGTTACGTCGATGCAAGTTTGGACACTGATCCAGATGACTCTAAATCTCACCGATACATATTGAAAGTGGGAGCAATTATTAGAGTAGCTCGCAAGCGAGCATTGAAGACATAGAATATTTGCAAAATACATACGGCTCTGAATATGACAGACCCGTTGACTAAACTTCTCTCACAAGCAAAACATGATCACACCTTAGTACTCTTTGGGTGTTAATCACATGGCAATGCGAACTAGATTGCTGACTCTAGTAAACCTTTCGGGTGTTGGTCACATGACGATGTGAACTATGGGTGTTAATCACATGGTGATGTGAACTATTGATGTTAAATCACATGGCGATGTGATCTAGATTATTGACTCTAGTGCAAGTGGGAGACTGAAGGAAATATGCCCTAGAGGCAATAATAAAGTTATTATTTATTTCCTTATATCATGATAAATGTTTATTATTCATGCTATAACTTTATTAGTCGAAAACATAATACATCTATGAATACATAGACAAACATAGTGTCACTAGTATGCCTCTACTTGACTAGCTCGTTGATCAAAGATGGTTGAGTTTCCTAGCCATGGACATGAGTTGTCATTTGATTAACGGGATCACATCATTAGGCGAATGATGTGATTGACTTGACCCATTCCGTTAGCTTAGCACTTGATCGTTTAGTATGTTGCTATTACTTTCTTCATGACTTATACATGTTCCTATGACTATGAGATTATGTAACTCCCGTTTAATGGAGGAACACTTTGTGTGCTACCAAACGTCACAACGTAACTGGGTGATTATAGAGGTGCTCTACAGGTGTCTCCGAAAGTACTTGTTTAGTTGACGTATTTCGAGATTAGGATTTGTCACTCCGATTGTCGGAGATGTATCTCTGGGCCCTCTCGGTAATGCACATCACTATAAGCCTTGCAAGCATTGCAACTAATGAGTTAGTTACAGGATGATGTATTACGGAACGAGTAAAGAGACTTGCCGGTAATGAGATTGAACTAGGTATTGAGATACCGACGATCGAATCTCGGGCAAGTAACATACCGATGACAAAGGGAACAACGAATGTTGTTATGCGGTTTGACCGATAAAGATCTTCGTAGAATATGTGGCAGCCAATATGAGCATCCAGGTTCCGCTATTGGTTATTGAACGGAGAGGTGTCTCGGTCATGTCTACATAGTTCTTGAACTCGTAGGGTCCGCACGCTTAAAGTTCGATGACGGTTATATTATGAGTTTATATGTTTAGATGTACCGAAGGTAGTTCAGAGTCTTGGATAAGATCGGGGACATGACGAGGAGTCTTGAAATGGTCGAGACGTAAAGATCGATATATTGGACGACTATATTCGGACATCGGAAAGGTTCTGAGTGATTCGGGTATTTATCAGAGTGCCAGGGGTTATCGGAAACCCCGGGGGGACTATTGGGCCTACATGGGCCATAGGGAAGAGGAAAGGCAGCCCACAAGGGGCAGCTGCGCCCCCTCCCTATAGGGGGTCCGAATTGGACTAGGGAGGGGGGCGCGCAGCCCCTTTCCTTCTCCTTCCTTCCCCTTCCTTTTCCTAGTTGGACTAGGAAAGAGGGGAGTCCTACTCCTACTAGGAGGAGGACTCCTCCCATCTGTCGGGGCGTCTCTGTGGCGACGAGCACCTATGGGGCAAGGGGGCCCCTTCTAGTCCGGCAAGGGAGCGGAGGGCGTGCGCAGAGCAGATCGAGGTCGGGCGCGCGGGGGAGAGGGCCGATTTTTACCCAGCTTCGGAGCTCTCCGGAGAGATAAAACTCCTACGGCTGCTTTGTGTTTTGTATTTGTTCTTGTTCGAGAGTGCGAGCGTATAGTGGTGTTGGATCTACGAACTGCGGAACCCTAGTGTCAAAAAGTTCTGAATCGCCGAACCCCTTCTACGTGCGCATGGGCCTCCCTTTTATAGTCCGAAGGGGGCACCCACAGGTGGCAGCGTAGGAAGAGGGGGTAAAAGAGTAAAAATGCAGGTTGGTACAACAAGAACCAACAAAGTCCCTACCTAACTCGACGGCAGGGACAAGGGCATTTAATGCCCGTCCGGTCGCCCCAACAATGCAAAGAAACGACCGTTAGGTGCGCCACCGATCACCACGATGGCCTCCTTGTCAGCTCCGCTTGCCACCTCGCACCGCATGGCTGTGCAGCGCTTCGCCACGTGCTCCTGGGATGGCCCTGGGGTGACACGTCGTTGGATGTGCAGGAGTGCAGGGTGGCAGCCTTGCCGCGGCAAGTGCCTTGCCGCGGTCCTTCTCTTGTTGCGTCGGCAAGTTGTTGGTCGCTGGCCTTGCCGGACGCACGGGCGTCATGCAAGTTCCTCTGGAGCGCCTTGGTTGGCCTTCCCGGCAAGCTCCTCTTGCCGGGGCCTTTGTCTTCTTAGTTGGTACTTTGTTCTTGAATGGCAGTAATAGGAAGTGACGGAGGGTCTTGGCGGGCGCCCGGCAAGCCTTGCCGCGGGGCGCTGCGACGTCAGACAAGTTCGGGTACTAAGGTACCCCTACTTTAGTACACCGACAGAGCCCCGGCTGGGCCATACACGTGCGGCGTTGTTGGGCCAGCCCAAAAGCGGCACGGGCACGCCGCAGCCCGGGTCCACACAAAATCGACCCGTGTCCACTGCGTCCTCCATAACAGCGCGTGTTGATTGCGGCGTCGTGGGAGAGAACGTGGTCAATACTTAACTCCGAAATGCGTAACGTTCGCATCCCCTGTTTATAAGCAGAGGAAGCGGGGCCATTCCCCCTCTTCTGCCACTTGCACTTCCTTCCTCCGAAAGCTCCGCCGCTCCCCTCCACTCCCCAAGTCGAAAGAGAGCCGTGCTCCGCCGCCCTTCGCCACCGCCGCCACCGCCGCCTTCGCCTTCCCCCGCTGCTTCCGCCATGGCCCCGAAGACCGGGAAGGCTGCAAAGGCTTCGAAGCCTGTGAAGTCAGCCGAGGCGCTGGAGCTCGAGGCGCTGCGCAAGAAATATGTGCTTTTCCTCCCCGAGCTCACCCCGGAGGCGTTGCGTGCGGAGTTCTACCTCTTCCGTCGACGGAACGCGATGCATCCGCGACGCCCGTATTTCTTTCATGAGGTTTCCAAATCAAGAAGTGCCCCGAGGGTACTACTTCTTCCCTGTGTTCTTCTATTGCGGGCTCTGCCCACCTTTTTCCGATTTCTTTTGCGACATCATGAACACCTACGGGTTTCATCTGCTTGATTTCACCCCCAACGCCGTTCTGACAATGGCGGTTTTTGCACACCTCTGCGAGAACTTCGTTGGTATCCTCCCCAATGTTGCTCTTTTTCGTCATTATTTCTCCCCTCGGGCCGAGAAAGGGGAGCCACTGGCTGGCGGAATCGCCTAGACCTCCCGGATGGGCATGAAGGAGGTGTACTTGACGGGCGAGCTCCGCAGCAAGTGGGACGAGTGGAGGGCGGAGTGGTGCTGGATCTGTGATGCCAACCCGCCGCCATTCACCAAGCTGCGCCAGACCCGGGTGGTGCGTGGCAACGACTGGAGCGCTCTATCGCCGGATGACGCCAAGCTGACGATCGCCACCACCCGAATCCTCCGGCTCGAGCATGCGGACTCACAACAGGCAGTTGGCGCGATTTCTTCGCCGTCATATCGCCTCTGCAGACAGGGAGGCTCGCTGGCTGTTTAGCGGCCCGGCGGATTTCATGAGGCTGCGCCCAGGCCTCAACTTCAACTTCACGGTTATGGAGCTTGACGCGATGCTGAGGGAGATGTTCAAGCACGACGCCAATCATCCAGAGTGGTTCCAATTCCGACCGAGAAGGCGCCTCCGTCGAGTTGGAGAGCTGGCAGAGGAGCAGGCCGTCCAGCAGCCGCGGCGCCGTGGGACACGCTCCACCGCGGCAAGCAATGTTGCTGCGGGAGGATCCCAGGCTGTGCCGGCAGCTGAGGCGGGGTGTACCCAGGCCGCCACGCCTGATCCTGCCGCATCCCTCGGCAAGCGCCGGAGGAAGCCTACTCCTCTGCCATGTCGTGCCGAGAGGGTACCGGAGTTCGACCTCTCCGTGCTGAGCTCCGATGATGATGAAGAGGAGGAGGAGGAGGAGGAGGAGTAAGGCTTCCTTCTTACTGTACTTGTCTTTCTTTGATCCTTGTTGTTGTTTGCCTTGTATCTAATCTGCTTCTCTCCAAACCCCTGTTCTGTCTCAGGACTTTGGCAGAGAGGGCGGCGAAGAGGGCCAAGGTCCCCGTGGTCAACATCGAGGACGATCCTGCTGTGGCGGCAGAAGATACGTCCGAGACCACCTTGACGGACCCGGTCCCTTCCCCTCGCGGCAGCTCCCAGCACAGCCCCCACTGTTGTGGGGCGCGCATGGGTGCTTCTTCTTCTGCTAACATCTTGATTTTTGACTCTTTTGTATATAGGAGCAGAACAGGCCCACCAGGAGCAGTCGGAGGCCGACCCGGAGGTGTCGTCGGCTTCGACTACGCCACCAAGGGCCGATTCCCCGATATGGGAGCCCTCTCCGGCAAGGAAGGGATCTCCGGCAAGGGGCGGAACCAGTGAGCCCCCGGTGGTGGAGCCCATGACCATAGAGCCCAGCATAGGTGACCCTCCTCGTCGGGGACTCTCCCTTGGGTTCTGCTGATCTTCTTTTTCTTCCTTTTGGATATTTGCTTGACTTTTCTTTCTTCTTCCTGTCTTCAGATCCCCCTCTTGGGGACCCAATGGAAACTGAGGCCACCGGCGAGGAGGGCGCACGCCGCAACACTGAGGACGTCGTCGTAGACGAGGAAGAGGCCGGCGCTGACGAGCCCGCCGGTGAAGAGGCCGCCAAGGCTGCTGGTGTAGGAGCCGGCGAGGGGTCCGGCGGTCGCACTGGCGACCCGGAGGACGCAGGAGCGCAAGGCGCTACACCGACCGCCGACCCCTCTGCCGCTGGCGCGGCGTCGGGCTCCGAGGAGCCCCAGCCAGGTGCTTACTTGAAGGCCGGCGAGGGCGTATATATGAAGCTCCCCTGGGCATCGAGCTCCAGGGCGCCGGTTGAAGGAGAGGAGTTTGACGGGGAAGTACTTGCCTCTGCCGGGCTGGCAGTGGTCGACAGGCCAAGCAGCAGCAGCGGCGAGTCCGAGGAGGAGCAGCTGCTCCGAAAGCTGGTGTCACTCTACCGCGCCCGGCAAGCGAAGCTTGAGTCCTGGGAAGCGCTTGTCACGCAGGCGGGAGTTGACATAGAGAAACATGCGCAAGAGCTCCGGAACCGCAACCAGGAGGCCCTATGATCCATTGCAGAGGAGAGGACGCAGCTCAGCGAGGCAAAGGAGGCGTTCATCCTGGAGAAGGCTGAAGCCGAGGAGCAGCAGAGGCTCGCCGCCGAGGAGATGTCCAGGCGGGAAGGTGAGCTGACACAGAAGAAAGCCAGTCTAGACAGTCACGAGGAGGAGCTCGAGGCATGAGAGCAGTCGCTTGGCTGGACACTCAAGGAGGCAAAGGACGCAGCCGCGGCCGCCGAGGCCGCCAAGAAGGATTTAGAGGAGAGGGTGGCGCGGCTGGAGGCGGATATGGGGAAGAAGAATGAAGAGCTTGCCGCACTCCAGCGCGAGCGCGAGAAGGACGCACGCGCCCATGGCGAGCTGCAAGTCCAGCTTGCCAATAAGACCAAGGAGCTGAACGCCGCCAAAGACTCGAGCGCCGATCTGGAGCTGAAACTGGCTACCTTGGCGGAGACGCTGGACGCCGCCAAGAAGCGAGAGGAAGACTTGAGGAAGGAGCTCAAGGGCAACGTGGAGCTGCTGACGAGGGCCGCCGAGGCCCAGAACACCTTCAAGACCACGGTGGAGCTCTGGACGGAGGGCCTCGTCAACATCGCCGCGCTCATCGACGAGGAGTTGGCGGAGCTGAACTTGGCGGGCTTCGGGTATTCTACTGAGGAGAATCTCCAGCCCAGCGCCAAGCTCACGCTTTTCTTCAAGGATGTGGTGACGGCTCTCCGGCAGCTCCGGGAAAGGATCCCGAAGCAGCTGGCTGACGAGTCACGCGCGATCTGCGCCGGGGTCTTGGAGAAGGTGTTGGTGAAGGTCCTCTTCCGCAACCCGGGCATCGACCTCTCCCGCATCACCAAGAAGCTGAGGGCGCTGATCTTGAGGAGCTCAGGGCCATCGTCGCACCCATCGTGGACAAGGTGAACGAGGTCAGGAGGGTCGACGGCGGGCGCGTGGATTAGGCCGCCCTTCTTCTCCCTTTTTCTTGTTGCTGCCGTTTCAGTTATGAGAACAATTTAGTCAGTGCCACAATAAGTCATTCTTGTAACATAACTCTATTTTGGGTACTGCTTGCGATGTTATTTCCTTTACTCTGTTACATCCCTTGTATGCTTTTACTCTACGCTTTGAGGGAACTTGCCGGCGCAAGCACACTTGCCGAGTGCGGAACATCGGCAGCCTGCTGGCGGTGCGGCCTCCGGCAAGAAACCTTGTCGGGGCTAGTTGCAGCTCGCTTGTAATGTTGAGCGGACTCGAAAACAAATCAAGGGCGCAATCTAGCCGCGAGTCGATTCCTCCGCGCACAAGTTTTCCATACAAGGCACGAACGTTCAAGGAATATAACTTAAATTTTTTTAAAATTGACTAAGCTCAAACTTTGGCAACTTAGCTTTTCTGTTGTCTTCGTCCCGGCAATGCTAGATTCCTTTGAACGACGCCTGGTCCAGACCTTTATCTCCTCCTCCCCCCCCTGGTGGACTTGTGGGTGGAGGAATCTTCTTTTTGAGTAGAAAGAAGAGAAAATAATGATATGGAACCCTAAGGTTCTTTATTGCTTACCGGGGGTAAGTGCTGCACAAAGTGTCAGATATACATGCAAGAAAAAGAAAGATGCACTGAATTTGACAAGATGTGCAGGACACATAAACTTTATTTACGCATACGGAGCTGCGCGCTTTGTACAAAGTGTTACATGCGATGCCGCAAGGCTTGTATGAAAGGTGGTTGCGGAACGGGTCCGGCAACCGCGCCTTATGGGTAAAACTTGCGAAGATGTTCTATGTTCCAGGAGCTGCTCACCGGAATGCCATCTTCGGTCTCAAGGCGGACAGCGCCGGGCCTAGTGACTCGTTTCACCCGATAAGGGCCTTCCCACTTCGGCAACAACTTGTTTGAATTCTTGGCGGATTGAACGCGCCGAAGAACAAGGTCACCTTCCTTGAAGCTTCTGGCGTTAACTTTGCGGCTATGATAGCGGCGCAAAGCTTGCTGGTAGCGAGCAGCTCGCACAGCAGCCTGAAGACGATCCTCCTGGAGGAGCAGCGCGTCATCTTGCCGCAGCTGCTCTTGCTCAAACTCATCATAAGCGAGCACTCACGGTGATCCGTATACGAGTTCCGTGGGGAGAACTGCTTCTGCTCCATAGACAAGAGCAAAAGGTGTCTGGCCAGTGGCTCGATTTGGTGTCGCCCCGACGACCAAAGAACCACCGCAATCGCCGATCCAATTTTTTCCGCACTTGTGCAGCCTGTCGAAAGTTCTCGGTCTTGAGCCCGCGCGGACTTCGGTGTTCGCCCTCTCCGCTTGACCGTTGCTTCTCGGGTGAGCAATGAGCGGCAGATCTTGGTGCCAAGATCTTGGACGTGTGCATGAAGGTGTGACTCAGAAATTGTGTGCCATTGTCGGTGATGATCCTGTTAGGGATTCCAAACGGCAAACAATCGACCAAGAACTTGATCACGACTATGCTGTCACCTTCCTCACTGGTTCCACTTCCGCCACTTTGTGAACTTGTCGATTGCAACGCATAAGTACTCAACGCCTCGACAGCTCGGGAAAGGGGCGAGGATGTCGAGCCCCGCACGAAAATGGCCAGGATAAAGGGATTATTTGGAGAGCTTGAGCTGGCTGATGAATCTGCTTGGAATGGAACTGGCACACTTCACACTTGGTTACTTGTGCAGTTGCATCCTGGAGGGCTGTCGGCCAGAAGAAACCTTGCCGGAAAGCCTTGCCGGCAAGTGCTCTTGCGCCAATGTGGTGACCACATATGCCTCCATGTATCTCCGCCAACATCTCTTGTCCATCTTCCCGGGAAATGCATTTCAATTTCACTACGTTGAATCTTTTTCTGTACAGTATGTCGTCGACAAACTGGTACATACTTGATTGCCGAGCTACTCTTTCTGCTTCTTCTTGTTTCTTGGGAAGTTCTCCTGTCTGAAGGAAATGGACTATTGGTTGTGCCCAGGCTGGAGCTTGTGGCTCGACAGCGAGGACTAAAGGCGCAAAGGCTGCTGCAGGAACATCCGCTTCGACGGCAAGGACCAGGGATCCTGCCGGAGCGTGATGTTCCCCGGTAAGTGTGTCGGGACACAACTTGTCGGGAGCGTCAGCTTCAACAAAGCAAGCCCTGGGGCTTGTCGGAGCAGACTGCTCCTCAGCTCTTTCTGAGTTGGGCCTGGGAACCTTCTTGGCGGCGGCTTCTGGGAGCTCTGCAGGGAAGTGGTCGCCAGCAGGCAATTTTCTCTTCTTGCTCTGTCCAGTTTATGGTGTGACGGATGGCTGAGTCAGCTTGAGCACAAAAATCCCTGGTTCCACAGGCAACTTGAGTGCGGCACATTTTGACAGGCCATCCGCAATGTCGTTCTGAGCCCTTGGAACATGTTCCATTTGTAGGCCGTCAAAATGTTCCTCTAGCTTCCTCACTTCGTCAATGTACGCTTCCATCAACGGACTCTGGTAATCTTTGTTGACTTGGCGGACGACTAGCTGTGAGTCACCCCTGACGATGAGCTTTTTGATCCCAAGTTCAGCTGCGATCCTGAGTCCGGCAAGCAAGCCTTCATACTCCGCAGTATTATTTGTTGCTTGCTCCTTGGGAAAGTGCATCTGGACCACATACTTGAGGTGCTCTCCGGTGGGGGCGACAAGTAGTACGCCCACACCGGCGCCTTGTAGCGAGAAGGCACCATCAAAGTACATGATCCATTCTTTGCTAACTTCCTTGACAGGGATGCTCTTCTCCGGATTTTCTTCATCCGGTGTTGGCATCCACTCTGCTATAAATTCTGCCAAAGTCCGGCTCTGAATAGTTGAAGTGCTTTCAAACTTGAGGCCAAAGCTTGACAATTCCAGTGCCCACTCGACAATCCTGCCTGTTGCTTCTGGATTCTGCAGTATCCTCTTCAGCGGAAAGCGAGTGACAACCGTGATCTCATGTGCTTGAAAATAATGGCGCAGCTTTCTTGAGGCCATGAGTAGGCCGAAAAGCAACTTCTGCACACCAGAGTACCTTGATCTAGCCCCCTGCAAAAGGGAACTGACAAAGTAAACTGGGCGCTGCACCTTCTTCTTCGGTGTTTCTTCCGGCAACTGCACAGATCCATCCTTGGCGGAGCCAGAACTCGTCGGATCAGGACTTGCCGGGCCAGAGCTTGTCGGAGAAGCCCCCTGTTTGTCGCTGGACTCGCTTGCCGCGGCTGCTGGCTCATCATCTGCCTCCCTTTCCGCCACCAACGCAACACTAACCACTTGATTTGTTGCCGCTAGGTATAGCAGCAACTTCTCTCGTGGCTTAGGTGCGACAAGTGTTGGAGTGGAGGACAAATATTTCTTCAAGTCTTGCAGCGCAGCCTCCGCTTCCGGAGTCCATTTCATAGGACCCGCCTTTTTCAAGATTTTGAAAAATGGCAAGGCGCGTTCAGCAGACTTGGAAATGAATCTACTGAGAGCAGCAACGCAGCCGGCAAGCCTTCGCACATCCTTGACGCGCTTCGGCGCTTCAATTTACTCAATGGCCTTGATCTTGTCGGGATTGGCTTCAATCCCCCTCTAAGACACGAAGAACCCGAGAAGCTTGCCGGAAGGAACTCCGAACACACACTTCTCGGGGTTCAACTTGAGATTGACCTTGCGCAGATTTGCAAAAGTCTCATCCAAATCTTGGATTAGGGTCTCTTTGTCCTTGCTCTTGACCACTATGTCATCCATGTACGCTTCTACATTTCTGTGCAGTTGTGGCTCAAAAGCATGGCTAACTACTCTTGCAAATGTTGAACCAACATTTTTTAGTCCGAAAGGCATCCGTACAAAGCAGTACGTGCCACATGGAGTAATGAATGCGGTTTTCTCTTCATCCTCTTCTGCCATGAAGATCTGATGATATCCTGAGTATGCATCAAGGAACGAAAGCAGATCACATCCTGCTGTGGAGTCAACAATATCGTCAATGCGCAGCAAGGGGAATGGATCCTTGGGACAGGCTTTATTAACATCAGTGAAGTCAATGCAAAGCCTCCACTTCCTGTTTGCCTTGCGCACGACCACTGGATTGGCTAGCCACGTCGGATGGAGTACTCCTCGGACCAGGCCTGCTGCTTCCAACTTCTTGATTTCTTCTGCTATGAACTCTTGACGCTCTACTGCTTGCTTTCTGACTCTTTGCTTGACGGGTCGCGCGTGAGGGCAGACGGCAAGGTGGTGCTCAATTACTTCCCTGGGAACACCGGGGATGTCAGATGGTTTCCATGCAAACACATTGACATTCGCCCGCAGGAAAGGAACGAGCGCGCTTTCCTATTTAGGATCAAGCGTGGAACTGATGGTGAAGGTACCACCAGTGCCGTCCTCCTTGGCTGCCACTTTCTTGGTCTCTGGTGAAGCTGCCTTCGCCTTCTTGCGCTTGCCGGTGGAGCTCGATGGTGCGTCCTCGACGGCAGCGCAGCACTCCGGAGAGGTGCGCTTGCCGGAGTGGGCATCAGAGCTGCTCTTGCCGGACTTGGCATTCTTCTTCCCCCGAGGAGCTTCAGCGGCAAGTGGCTTGCACTCGGCCGCGGCTGCTGCTTCCCGGTAGATCTTGTCGGTGCAGATAAGTGCATCCTTCTTGTCACCTTGGACAGAAATGACACTTATCGGACCAGGCATCTTGAGCACATTGTAGGCGTAGTGAGAGGCTGCCATGAACTTGGCGAGCGCTGGACGGCCTAGTATCCCATTGTAAGGCAATGGGATATCAGCAACATCGAATGTGACTTTCTCTGTCCTGAAATTCAGCTCGCTGCCAAACGTCACCGGCAGTGTGATCTTCCCCTTTGTCTTGCTCCTCCCCGGGTTTATTCCTTGAAAGGTGCTGGTCTCTTCGAGCTCGCTGTCGAGGATCTGGAGCTTCTTGAGCACTGCGGAGGAGATCAGATTCAGGACGGCCCCGCCGTCAACCAACATCTTCGTGACCTTGAGGTTGCAGATTGTTGGGGAAACCAACATCGGCAAGCACCCGACCGCAGTGATGCGATCAGGGTGATCCTCAACATCGATGATGATGGGCGTGCTGGACCACTTCAGAGGCTTGCGTGACTCGACGGACGGCTCTGCTGCGTTTACTTCTCGCACCCACTGCTTGAGTTGGCGGTGCGAGGTGTGCATAGAGGCACCGCCGTCGATGCACAGCACCTCCGTTGCCTTCTGAAACTCTTGGTCATTAGTATCATCTTTCTCCATCTCATCATCCTCATCTTCATCTTCGTCTTTGTCGCGGCCACGGGGAGGCCTGTCTCCTTGCCGCGGCTTGGCCTTGCTGTGGTGCCCTCCTCGGGCGGGAAACTTCTTGCCGGATCCTCCGCCACCTCCCTGGGCTCTCTCCTTGTCGCGGCGCTCGTACTCAGCTTTCTGTAGTTCCGCCATCTGCTCAACTTTCTTGCATGTTTGGAGGTCATGGCCCTTGGTGTGGTGAATCTTGCAATGCCGCTTGCCGGAGCCATCCTGCTTGTCGGCGGCTACCACAGCCTCGCCGGAGTCATCAACTTTGGCCTTGTCGGAGCCGCCTCCGTTGCCGGAATGCTTTCGACAGCTAGCACATCCTTAGCCTTTCTTTTTTCTGTTGTTCCACCTCCGGTTCTTCCTTGCGGGCGGCATCCTCAC
The DNA here is from genome assembly GCA_021437245.1 of Aegilops speltoides. Lineage (NCBI taxonomy): Eukaryota > Viridiplantae > Streptophyta > Magnoliopsida > Poales > Poaceae > Aegilops > Aegilops speltoides. The sequence goes on from CM038144.1 coordinate 457,608,226, forward strand.
CGTCGATCATACGCTCCTGCATCTCTCGGGATTTTCCTCCCCTCCTCAGCCCGTGGACACTTGTCGGCCGAGCATAGAGCTCGGCGACATCTCGATCTTGCACATCGCCATCTCCTCCCTCATCCTGCGTTTCGCGACGTTACGTGGAACGCAGCGATAACCGCGGCGGGGTGGACGTCTCGATGTTGCGCTGCACTGCTGAATCTCTGTATGTACTTGCGCAGGGGCTCTCCCTCATACGGGCGCGAGATGCAGATCGCTCTCCTGGCCATGGGGTTTGTGGCACGCTGTGAAGGCGCCGACAAACTGATGACCTGAGTCCGCCCATGAAGAGATGGAGCCATCCGGCAAGTGCATGAGCCAAGATCGGCGTTGGGCTTGAGTACGGTGGGAAGTAGTTGGCGAGATCTTCTCGTCGCGCCCTCAGCGCTGCACCGCCTTGGTGTAGATCTTGAGAACTCCGGCGGATGTATCCTGCCATCGTGCTTCTCGCACGCGTCGGGCTTGAAGTTCTTGGTTACGGGCCATGGACTTGCCGCAGCTCACGGGTGAGCGCAGGCAACCTGCCGCGCTCTGACAAGTCGCTGGTTCCCTCGGCGCATGCATATCGACAGATGGGTCCAGCGCTGGTCGATTGACGTCGCGCTTCCTTCTGCGCTTCGATGCGAAAAGCGGCGTCTTCGTGCCATCGTTCTTAGAGAACGTGGCGTTGCTCGTGGCGGGTTCGCGGGTCCGACGACGCGGTGGAGTCGGCGTCGGGGTTGGCCCGGCGAGCCGGCGATCTTGGCCTTCGGGGCTGGGAGTGCACGGAGGTGGCACCCCCTGCGGTCTTGTCGGCGTCGGCTCGCGCCTGCGCGCCTTGCCGGGGCTTCGATGCGCTCGGTTGCCGGGGCTTGTCGCCGTTGGCGAAGCCGATGAGGCTGTAAATGGTCATCCTCTAGTCGTCAATCTTGTGTGGCGCCGGAGGGTAATCTAGAAGCAGTTGGGCTCGGGCCAGCGCTTCCTCTGCAGTCTTGGGTGGTGGCGGCGACGAGCGGCGCGAGGAGTGGGATGTGCTCGGACTCCCAACTGGATTGGAAGGAGCAACACCCCGTCCGGGCAACCATACCTCACTCGCGCCAGCATGCTGGCGTGCATGCTGGTCTCGAACGTCTCGCGACCCACCAGCATGGCCTTGCTCCACGCGAGCACGGTGCTAGGAACACCGGGCGTTGTCGACCTTACACCTCTGGGAAGGCGTGGTGTCGCACGGTCGCCGACGCTTGCGGGGCCTTGTTTTTGGATCTGGTGACGACGTGAGTCCCACCGTCGGCGCCCGCTCCTCCGCCAGCGTCCACTCCACCGCCCGTTTGCTCCGGCGGTGGTGGTAGAATCGATGTAGATGGAGCGGCCACCTCCGAAGGCTTCTTCTTTGGTGGCATGTTGATGAAGGCGTTGACGTAGCGTCGCGGAGACCGGATCGATCGCGACGACCTCGGCGCACCTACCGCGCGCCAAAGATGTCGGGCGTCTCGTAGCCCACGAGCACCTATGGGGCAAGGGGGCCCTTCTAGTCCGGCAAGGGAGCGGAGGGCGTGCGCAGAGCAGATCGAGGTCGGGCGCGCGAGGGAGACGGGCGATCTTTACCCAGCTTCGGAGCTCTCCGGAGAGATAAAACTCCTACTGCTGCTTTGTGTTTTGTATTTGTTCTTTCTCGAGAGCGCGAGCGTATAGTGGTGTTGGATCTACGAACTGCGGAACCCTAGTGTCGAAAAGTTTTGAATCGCCGAACCCCTTCTACGTGCGCATGGGCCTCCCTTTTATAGTCCGAAGGGGGCACCCACAGGTGGCAGTGTAGGAAGAGGGGGTAAAAGAGTAAAAACGCAGGTTGGTACAACAGTGTCCAACAGTGTCCCCTACCTAACTCTGACGGCAGGGGACAAGGGCATTTAATGCCCGTCCGGTCGCCCCAACAGTGCAAAGAAACGACCGTTAGGTGCGCCACCGATCGCCATGATGGCCTCCTTGTCAGCTCCGCTTGCCACCTCGCACCGCATGGCTGTGCAGCGCTTCGCCACGTGCTCCTGGGATGGCCCTGGGGTGACACGTCGTTGGATGTGCTGGAGTGCAGGGTGGCAGCCTTGCCGCGGCAAGTGCCTTGCCGCGGTCTTCTCTTGTTGCGCCGGCAAGCTTGCCGTCCGCCGGGCCTTGTCGGGACGCACGGGGCGTCGCGGAAAGTTCCTCTGGAGCGCCCTGGTTGGCCTTCCCGGCAAGCTCCTCTTGTCAGGGCCTTTGTCTTCTTAGTTGGTACTTTGTTCTTGAATGGCAGTAATAGGAAGTAGCGGAGGGTCTTGGCGTCGTCCCAAGCCTTGCCGCATGGGCGCCATGTTGCCGTGCACAAGTTCGGGGTACTAAGGTACCCCTACTTTAGTACACCGACACCATCCTTGGTGCACCCCAAGGCTGGCCAGCCTCCCCCTTGCTCCTTTATATACGGGGCAGGGGGCACCTCTAGACACAACAATTGATCCCTTGGATCTCTTAGCCATGTGCGGTGCCCCCTCCACGATAATCCACCTCGATAATATCGTAGCGGTGCTTAGGCAAAGCCCTGCGTCGGTAGAACAGCATCATCGTCACCACGCCGTCGTGCTGACGAAACTCTCCCTCAAAGCTCAGCTGGATCAGAGTTGGAGGGACGTCATCGAGTTGAACGTGTGCAGAACTCGGAGGTGTCGTGCGTTCGGTACTTGATCGGTTGGATCGTGAAGACATATGACTACATCAACCGTGTTGTGCTAATGCTTCCGCTTTCGGTCTACGAGGGTACGTGGGCACACTCTCCCATCTCGTTGCTATGCATCACCATGATCTTGCGTGTGCGTAGGAATTTTTTTGAAATTACTATGTTCCCCAATTGGTGGGGGTGGGGGTGGCGGAGGAACACAGGCGGTGGGGGCCGGTGGTCCGGCCGGCGGCCCGTGCGGTGTTCTGTATGGGAAGAATGAGAGACGAGGAAGAAGAAGGGTTAGGAAATGTAGGATCTCCATCCAACCGCCTGAAATGGTCGAGAGACAGCTGAGAGTTGCATTCTTAATGCGCTCTGGTTCATCATGTGTGGGCACTACACAACCAACATTTTATTATCAAAAATCTGCTTGCTCTTCTTTACCATGTTCATCTTCCGTTCTTCTTTAATATGTACTCTCTCCGTTCCTAAATACAAGTCTTTGTATAGATTCCACCATGGACTACATATGGAGCAAAATGAGTGAATCTACACTCTAAAATGTATCTGGATACATCTCAGATGTGATCCATAGTGGAAATCTCTACCAAGACTTATATTTTGGAACGGAGGGAGTATGATAGTAGTACAATATGTTCCTTGTACTGAAGATGAGCAGGGACATTTGCAGTGTAGAGGTCTATACGGTCGGTTGTGATGAACACTTTGAGCCTCTTTGATTCGTAGGATTTTGTAAACATAGGAATAGGAATTGTAGTGGCCTGCACACTTGAATCCTATAAGAATAACAAGGAAATGCGGGGAGCTGTGTCGCCTTTGAGAGTTACAATGATATTAACAGTACCGCATCTTCACTTGAAGAGAGCTGGTATCTGAAGCCTTTCTAGCCGTACCGGCAATACTAGCACATATATTCCAGCAAGTTCCACTTTGTTGATTTTACTCTGATGCTTAAGGTTTTCCCGTTATATCTACACTATGATCTGTGTAGCTACTTTGTGTCACACTAGCAGCAGTCCACTCTTGAAGCTAAACACTGCAATGACTTACAAAATTGGCACCAAGGCATTGAGTGCCATTCTGGATTTAATGAAACCCATATGCTCCCCACCTGTTTACTCTTGTTCAGAATATGATCCTAATGACTCTTGTTCAAAATTGCCACATATAGAGACAGCGTGGAATTGCATTTTGTTGGGCGCTGTGATTCATCATGAGTGGGCAACCAACATTGTATGCAATGAAGCGGAGCCTCAAGAATATTCTTCCTCTTCTGTTCTTTAACATGTTCCTCTTTGTTTATTCTGTATTTAGTACGTACAGTATGTTCCTTGTCAGGAAGGTGTGCGGGGACATCTGCAGTCAACAACTGATAGAGCTGGCCTGTACATGATCGATAGGCTTTCAATTACTAGCGGCAATACAACACCGTATTTTCAAGCCAGTTCCACTTTCCCGATTTATATATCGAGGTTATGGTGTACCCCTGTTATGTACACTATGATCTGCCTAGTTGTTGTGTGCTCTTGTTATCATGGTTTGGCAATAAACTCTCTATACAGTATATTATGAACCTATCATCTGCCAACTATCCTGACTTCTGGAGCCTATTTTTTGTGTACTTGTGCCAGATTATATAAATGCATGCACCATATTACAACACACAAGAGCTCTCTCATCAGAATCCAGTGATAGCACACAAGTGTTTACAGGGGCGCCCCTATATTAGAATATCATCTGCATTACAAAGATAATCTCACACTATTTATGTTTTCATGGTTCTCGATATTATCATAATTACGGTGAATATCGAATCCGCTGTGAGAAGAATATTGTGGAACACTGCAATGACTTACAAAATTGGCACCAAGGCATTGAGTGCCATTCGGATGCAATGAAACTCATCGCTCCCCACCTGTAGATTCTTGTTGTAATATGATCCTAATGACTATTCTAACCTCGAGAGTCAAAGGCAGATGGCCTGTCATGTTCACCCATCAAGGTGCATGTTATAATTTGGCAAGGTTTTATTGATTGCGCGTATCTTGCATATGTTGTCTTGCATTTATTCTACTTTGTTGCACCGCCATCTGCTTAGTTTACTCATCATATATGTCGAGATTCCATGCCCATCCATTATCAATACATATTCCATCTATCATCATACCATGTTTTTTCCACTCAAATGTTGTTCTTGTGCATCGGACATCAAAAAGGAAGAGGGTGATTGCCGAACCTGAAGGAGCACCAGCAAAGTCCTTGAAAAATGTAGTTGTGCCGGAGAAATCAGACAGCACCCCACTTATATTGGCTCTACAACCAGTGACACATAACGTAGTACCAACTCCAGCAGACTGTACCCAAACTTCACTAGCCACACCACTAGCCCCACCACACACGACCTGCAGTCCAGCAAAAGGTATTCCGATTTCAGTTGCCATAGCACCAGCCGTACCACAGAAAAATCCCACTGCAGCAAAAAGTACAGCAAGTCTACCGCCGAAGACCTATCCCAACTGCAGAGACGGCCAATTCCTACAGATTGGAAACCCATTCCAGTTATTCCCAGTTTAAAAGACAATGCTTTCAATGTTGTTAGGGACTACGTGCTTATATTCCCATCATGGGAAGATTATAGTGAAGATAAACACCATTTTCACATCTTCCTGTCCCACTTACGTGTAAGTGCTATTATTCATGGTGATTATTTTCCTGTTTTCTGTTGATTGAACACATCAATGATTTACATTGTGTTGTTGTAAGTAGGCAAGGGTCAATCTGGATGGTCATGAAGAGCAAAGCTTGCTTGCGCTTTTCAAGGAAGCATTGCAGTAGTATCGGTGTTACCTGAGGAAATCACACTTTGATGGCAAGTCTATAAACGAATTTTCGGTGAAGTCTCATGTGCTAAATTTAGATGACATTGAATGGAAAAACCTTGTTATGCACTGGTCTCATTCCGAGGACGAGGTACTGTCTATGATATCGCATCACAATTTGAACTTCTACTTTTCCGCATGTGCCTTACGGATCTTTTTTGCAGGAAATTTGCTCAAAGAAGAGTTCTGGTTTGAAAAGAACGACAAGATATCGCAAATATGATGCCCGCTGCTTTGCTCTTGTTAGTACCTGTTGTCCTATATCACTTTACTTGCATACATACCTGGTTCATTATGTGATAGCAGTATGCATGATAGCTTGTAATTGTTCGCTCCAAATTATCTGATCTGTATGAATGGTTACATTAGTGTAGAATATATCCAATTCCAATGAATTTTTTTAGCTCTACATTGTTCTTGTAAGTACATGATGTCCTTTATCAGTGTACTTATATTGACAGGTAGTTATTCATGTACCATCACTCTGCAACTTATTTTCCTTTGCCCTCCATTTTCTAAACATCGTATCTATATTTACTCTTACCATAAGGTTGGTACTGAAGAAGTTTAGCTGTGCATTGCTCTTGGTTGTACCTTTTGCCTGTATCACTGCACTTACATTTATAGCTACTTGGTTATGTAGCATCACTCTTCATCTTATCTTAAATATTCTCCATTTTTCATATATTATCACATCTATATTTACTCTTAACAGAATGTAGAATAAAGGCAATGCTTATGAACAAGATTATGTGGTAAACTTCTTGAATTCCCCCCCCCCCATCAGCATGGACAAGGGCTTTATAGAGCCTGTCTTCACCAATAATGTAAGTTTTTCCTTCTCAAGACTTCAAACTTTGTTGTGTATATTTGGTTAGGCATGACTGCAACAGTTGTTTACTTTTGGTGTTTGCATCAAATTGCATGTTTAAAGTTTATTATGTAGTTCATAAACAAAAGTTTGTCCTTCTCAATTTAAGTTTTCAGTTGTGCAACCAAGTTCCTTCTTCATACCATGTAAATTAAACTATACGAAGCAAGTGATCTTCTTTTGCCTTTGCATGTATGCTACATTCTTCATCCGTAATCCAGTGGTGTGGTAAACCTACCCACTACAGCACAATGCCATATTCTGCAATGTCTTAACTATGAACAATGTCATATCATTCTACTATTATTTAAACCGTCTCTTTATTTGCCAGCCTGAAATGGGATAAATTGACAGCACACTAACCATTGATACTTATGAGTTCTTGATATGTAATCCAGTGGTGTCGTGAACCTGCCAACTCCTTCACAATGTCATTTCCTGCCATGTCTTGACCTGAACAATACCATATTGTGTTAAAGCAATTTTAAATTGTGTCACTTTATTTGTGAGTAAGAAATGTGATGAATTGTCAGCACTGATACTTTTATGTGCAAAACCTATCATTTATGCCTTGTTTATCTTTGAGTGAGGAAGATATAAGTGTTGAACAAGCGCAGATCTCATCGGCTTGCTTTCGGTTGCTTACCTGCAACTCCCAATAGGCTAACCTTTCCTGAACTCTATTGAAGAGCTGTCGGTTTTGTATATTATTTTGTCAGCGTGTTTATTTGCACTGGCGGCGTTCTTTGATGCCCAGTGTATGCAATATGCTGTCTGCTTGTGCTTTATTATCAGAGCAACAAACTTTGATGCCTAGTGGATGTAATATGCAGTAATTTCTTTATTGTATAGTCTAGGTTTTTTCTGATTGATGATGTTGCAGTTATTTTACTGTATATATATCCTGTCTTCGCAGTAAATCGGCCAAACCGTAAAATTACGGTACATAATCGGGTCGTCATGCAATCACGATGTATGATCCGCATCATGGGCCTCGTCATCTTGGTCCGTTAAAAGGCCAAAAGTAAACTGGACCACTAGTAGATTCGGGCCTTTAATAGGCCGAGTTACCCCCGACCCTCTTTTCGCAAGAAAACTCAATGGGCTTTTAGGAGGCGGAGAAGTAGGTTGGGCCTGAAACATGTCGAACAGCTCACGGGCCGGCAGCTGCCCGAAATGGACCCCGGCCAAAATCACGGGCTTTTAATAGGCCAAAATTGTCTCGATCCTTGTTTGGCCCAATTAGATATCGGCTACGAGCAGGCCGGATGCAAACCGGGCCGTAGTTAGGCTCAACTATATGACGAGCTTTTAACAGGCCGAAATTAATATAGGGCCGAAATGTTAAACGGGCCCTTAACAGGCCGAAACTAATATCAGGCCGAATTACTAAATGGGCCTTTAGCAAGTGGGCCCAAAAGCATAGTGTCCAGTTGACGAGCCGAATCTGATATGGGCCATAATTTAGCCCAAAGCCTCTTAAAGGGCCGGACCTGATCTGGGCCGTAATTTGGCACAGAACGTGGTAGGCTTTTAACGGGCTAGATCTCATATGGGCCATTATTAGGCTCGGAACGTGGCAGTCCATGAATGGACCGGATCAAATATGGGCCGACATTTGGCCCAAAACATGGCAGCCAGTTAATGGGCCGACCTACTAGGGTCCTCAAAATCTTGTGGGCCTACAGCTGGGCCGACCCATTAATGTCAGCAAAATCTCGTGGGCCTTTAGCTGGGCCGCCCCATTAATGTCGGCAAAATCTTGTGGGCCTTTACCTGGGCCGGCCCATTATGGCACACAAAAATCTTGTGGGCCTTTACCTGGGTCAGCCCATTATGGACCGCAAAAACTTGTGGGCCTTTAGCTGGGCCAGCCTATTATGGTCCGCAAAATCTCATGGGCCTTTAGCTGGGCCGACCCATTATGGTCCGCAAAATCTTGTGGGCCTATAGTTGGGCCAGCCCATTTAAACTTGATGGGACGGACCACGTGTCAACATATCATAGGCACGTCTTGCCAATTGGATGAGTGACACCTGTGCCAACGCAGAGCTGACACGTATCTCCTCCAGCCAATGATGATTTTACACGTGGAAAATCCCCATTGGTCGGGGCTGTTAACGGGTTATCGGATCCAAAACCCGACCCGATAGCTTAACGGCGTTCCGTTACGGTGGATGCCACGTGTCGATCACCCTTGACGAAAGCACTTCTGTGGCGCGATATTTATTGTCATGGAAGTGGACACTCCCGTGATGATAATTTTGGTAATGTCATGGAACACTTCTACGACAGCACAGGTATGACTATCTTGATTCTGTCATAAAATCGTCATGGATGTACATGCATGACAAAAAATGCGACCTACTGTGACAAACACGTATCATCACGGAAGTGTATTTTTTTGTAGTGAGCTGGCTTGGGCCAAGGAGTAGGCCCAGTGTGGCAATGCTGCTGCCGAAAAGGCATCGGCTGAGCTAAAAGCCGAACAAGCTGCATGGCGCCGAGACGAGGAGAAGATATCCACGATGGCGCTCGAACTGGAAAATGCCACTAGTCGCTATGAATTTCTGGAGAAGGAGAATAAAGCCTTAATGGCTGAATTGGACAAGGCCTTACAAGAGGCGAGAGAAGAGCGGTCGGAATCCAGAGCAGCCTGTGAGGAGGTTCGGCAGGCTAGGGAGATTGCAGCTGGAAAGCCCTTTCTGCTGCAAACTAAGTTCGGTGACCCGAACTATGCGCAGCTTAACCAAGTGTGGAGTTCTCCAGACGAGTTTTTGCACTTGTCTAAGAGTTCTTCCGATGCGGCGCAGTATTACCAAGCGCGAGATGGGTATGAAACGAAGAAGATTTTTTGGTCGCAGTTTGGCACATCAAAACACCCTCTGTTGCTAAATGAACAGATGTCCCAATGGGCCGAACTTCATAGGATATCCAGCACTGCCATGAAGGATGTCATAATCCGGTTGTGGCCAACTGAGCCTATAGCTACTTCGGTTTGGTACAAAGACTTGTTGATGTGGTGCCACGAATCGATGCTGTGAAGCGGTCAACATGCATTAAAGGTGCACGGATGGCCTTTGCCGGAGTCAAGACATTCTGGGGAAAGATGAAGGCCATCGATGTTGTGGCGAAGAGTCCACCCAAGGGCAAGGACCGTCCTGAACCGGAGCATTATTTTGAAGACGTCCTAGAGGCCGCCCGCTTGATAGAGGGTCAGTGCTCGAAAGACATAATGTTCGAGTGAGGTGTATGGGAAGTGTAAAAGACAACTTTATAGTTAATCTATTTTAATGTTTTGCTCTAAAGCTTGTATTCCTCCTGTGCGGCCGTTTTAATATAATTTGAAAGTTTTCCAGTCGTCGGCTTCATCCCCCTCGTAGGAAGTACGGGGGTGTTTGAAAAAGCATTTAATCACTCTTTATCCAACGTCTTGGTCCGTGAAGGAGGTGATAATGCGGCGAACCAGGCAATCGGACTACAGGGCGTTAACGCTTTCACTTAGCCATAGGAGTTTTATGGTGGGGCTACGAAATAGCCCTTGGTATGTATGCAGCGTATTATAATATGGTGCCTTACATATTTGATCTCAAAAAAGATCCTTCGTGTTACACGGTGAATCGCTAAAGATTCCAAGAAGTCATCAAGTGGCTGACCAGCTCTCGCCGCATCATGACACTCAGTTTTCGGCTTTCTCTACTGAGGTACTTGACCGGATGAACCGGAAGCACAATCGCAGTAGTTCTCCCTTTACTACCCTAGCCGATTGAGTGGAACGTAAGGTAGTACGCACAGGAGCCGGGCGACCCAATTATTGACCCAAGACAATGATTCGGAGTTGACGCATATAAGGCCAAAACTTGCGACGCTGAAGTACGCTATAGAGCTGTTCGTACTCTTGCTGGCAACTCATTTGTTCCCATACCGAGCCCCTAGCAGGTTATGCCAAGGTGTGTCTGTGAAACCGCCATGTGAGCCGTATTTAGTGGCGAGACAACACGGGTGATTAATTCGGATACTGTTTGCTGGGAGATGAGCGATATGCCAAAGATTATTTATTATATATGTAAAAGCCATCCTCCCGGCTATTTGACATGCTCGGGGTCGGAGGTGGAGGAACAGGCATAATACAGGCTCAAAATAGAGAGAGCGGTCTGCCAAAAGTTGTCTTGGACCTCCTATCGCATGTCTGTGCCGCCAGTCCTCGGCGGGGGGAATCCTTGATGGAAATAGCCCCTTAGGTGAGTGTATGGATCCGAACTCCAATAGAGCTGGAGGCCGATGTTTGTCCTGTTCGTCACCTGTTTTTAAGGGATAGTGAAGAAAGAAATTAAAAGAAAATGGATAAAAAATGTTACGGAGATGCTTGCAGGCTTGTCCGTAGTGTGTCTGCACCAATGCCCATGGTATCTTGAGTGCGTAGCGATGTATGCGCGATACAAATTTTTAGGTGTACTAGATGGGCGGCGGAAGTCGGACTGCTATTTTCGCTCCGGGAGTAGTTGATCCTTGGGTGGAAGTTGCTTCTGGCACCCGGTATTTTGCTGGTGAACCTCTCCGTCGTCCCTGTCGCCTGGCGGCCTCCTCCCCTTGTGTTCGGCGCTGAGCTTGTCGGCCTGTTTAAAGACCCAACAGTTTCTGTAAGTATGATTAGCTGGTTTGTCGGGGTGGCCGTGAATCTAGCAGGGTAGGTCCAATATCCTGTCTAGGTTGCATGGTTCATCTCGTTTCACCTTAAATGGCTTCTTCCGTTAACTAGGCTTAGGATTGCTGAATCCAGCATTGACCGTTGTGTTGTGTGGTCCTTCATTATCATTGCGACTGTTGTATGTGCTTCTTCGTGGCTTGCCGTTGCCGTCTCGGGTTTCGAAAGTGCCCGGGTCGCTGGCGCTGTTGCTTCTACGAGCGAGCCAGCTGTCTTCTCCCGCGTAGAAGTGGGTCATCAGAGTAGTGAGGGCTGTCATGGATTTAGGCCCTTCTTGACCGAGGTGGCGTGCAAGTCATTCGTCCTGGACACTGTGTCTGAAAGCCGCAAGTGCTTCCACGTCCGGACAGTCAACGTTTTGTTCTTTTTGACTAAGAACCGAGTCCAGAGCTTCCTGGCTGACTCTCCGGGCTGCTGGACAATGTGACTTAGGTCATTGGCATCCGGTGGCCGGACATATGTTCCTCCGAAGTTGTCGAGGAAGGCCTCTTCCAAGTCCTCCCAGCTGCCTATGGAAATTTCAGGCAGGCTATTTAACCAGTGCCGAGCTGGCCCTTTTAGCTTTAGTGGGAGGTATTTAATGGCGTGGAGGTCGTCCCCACGGGCCATATGGATGTGGAGGATGAAATCTTCTATCCATACCGCGGGATCGGTTGTTCCGTCGTATGATTCGATATTGATAGGTTTGAATCCTTCGGGGAATTCATGATCTATTACTTCATCGGTGAAGCAAAGCGGGTGTGCGGCGCCTCTATATTGGGCCACACTGCGACGTAACTCTAAAGGAGTCCATTTGCAGTTTTCGGCTTGAGCGTGGCTAGGTTTGTCACGTCCGAATAGGTAGCTGTCGTCGCGTGTCGAGGTATGCTTTCATGATCTGTAGATCGATCTTGTGTGTCCTGATCTACTGTCCAAGTCCCGCTGCAGGTTGTCTGGACAATCGCGAGCTGCGTTATTCTTGCCTTTACGGCAAGGTGGTGTGGTCTGGTGTTCGGCTTGAGTTGCCTCTTTATCCGGACAGAATTGTCGGCGACCTGCCGCATTGTGTGATGATGGTGGTGGCTCTAATGCCTCGTCATTGAACTAACGTAATGATCTATGCTTCGGGTAGCTTTTGGTTAGGCCACTAAGGCCGTATTCTTCAGCGAACAGGACTTGGGTCCATCTATTATTGAGTAGGTCTTGGTCAGCTTGAAGCTGTTGCTGCTTCTTTTTTAGGCTCCTTGCCGTTGCTATGAGCCTGTGCTTGAAGCGCTCCTGCTCGAGGGGCTCTTCGGGTACGATGAAGTCTTCGTTATCGAGGCTGACCTCATCTTCGGAGAGCGGAAGGTAGTTGTCGTCCTCTGAATTGTTGCTAGGCAGGGCCTGTTCATCAGGGCTGGCTTGCCCGTTTTCCTATTCCTCATGTTTGGGTCTTGCTGCAAGAGGGTCTTCATTATTTTCGGCGTCGTCTGGAGTACTATTTTCTCCGGTTCCATCATGGCACGCTTTTTAAGTGTGTCGACTATGCACATGTCGTACGAAGTGGTGGGCATCCCACGTCCGGTGACTGGTGGGTTTTGGCCTTGCTCCTTGTCGGCATCGTCGTCTATACCGTCGATGTCTTCAGAGCCATAATGCGGCATGTCGGTTGAATCCTCGACAGTGGCTATGAAGTGGGTGGCGGGTGGGAAACCAAGTTCCCCATTATCTGCCTTTAGCTCGAACCGAACATAGTTCGGCTGTGAGTCCTTCTCCAAGGACAAATTCTTTATAGAGTTTAGCACATCACCCAAAGGTGAGTGCTGGAAGAGGTCTGCGGTGCTGAATTCAAAAATTGATAACCGATCCAGCTCGGTGTCCGCAGCTATACATGGTCCGGAACTTATAGCCGAAGACGAGTCCGGAGTTCCGTTGACGCAAATATTGCAGGGAGTCAAGTCTGTGTGCGGCTCCAACGCCGTGGACTTTGTGGCCTGGATGGCACGATCTGCTCCAGATCTAAGGCCGTCGCAGTCGCAGGAACCATCTCCTGAATTTGATCCGATGACAGACTTAAGTCATGTTCATCGGAGCGAGGGGGAGCGATCGCCGCGGTCTAAAATCCATTCAAGATCAAGTCGCCACGGATATCCATAGCGTAGTTCAAAGCTTCAAATCGACACGATGGTGGGGCGAATCGTCGATTTGCTCGGATGGCCAAGTAAGTTGGCTGCGATGGCCGCCAAACACGTAGATCTGTTCGGGGAGGAAGGTTTCCCCCTGGACAGCGTCACTATGGACGGTCGAAGGGGCCATCGAACCTTTCATCGACGGCACAGTGGAACTCTCAACGAAAGAACCAATGTCGGTGTCAAAACCAGCGTATCTCAGGTAGGGGGTCCCGAACTGTGCGTCTAAGGTCGATGGTTGCAAAAGACGGGGGACATGATGTTTACCCAGGTTTGGGCCCTCTCTATGGAGGTAATACCCTACTTCCTGCTTGATTGATCTTGATGAATATGAGTGTTACAAGAGCTGATCTACCACGAGATCGTAATGGCTAAACCCTAGAAGTCTAGCCTGTATGACTATGGTAATGAGTATATGCTTTCCGGACTGCGCCCTCCGGTTTATATAGACACCGAAGGGATCTAGGGTTACATAATGTCGGTTACATAGGAAGGAATCTTCATAGTTGATCGCCAAGCTTGCCTTCCACGCCAAGAAGAGTCCTATCCAGACATGGGTATAGTCTTCGGCCTTCATGTCTTCACAGCCCATCAGTTCGGCCCATGAATAATGGGCCGGACGCCCGAGGACCCCTTAGTCCAGGACTCCCTCAACAGGTATTTGAGAAAAACCAGAATAACCATCTAGAATGCAAAAATGTGAATGTTTGGATAATCTTTCTAGCATTTTATAAGGGTAATGATCCTTTTCAGTAGCTTTATTTAATTTGCGGAAATCAATTACCATCCTATAACCTGTAACAATTCTTTGTGGGATCAATTCATCTTTATCATTGGGCACTGTAGTAATACCTCCTTTCTTAGGGACACAATGGACATGACTTACCCACTGACTATCAGCAACGGGGTAAATTATACATGCCTCCAAAAGCTTTAGTATTTCTTTTCTTACCACTTCTTTCATCTTAGGATTTAACCTTCGTTGGTGATCAACAACTGGTTTAGCATCTTTCTCCAATTTTATTTTGTGGTAGGATAGAGTGAGACTAATGCCCTTAAGATCGTCAAGAGTATATCCAATAGCAGCACGGTGCTTCTTCAGAGTTTTCAATAATTTCTCTTCTTCCTTCTCTGAAAGGTTAGCACTAATAATAATAGGATATATCTTTTCTCATCAAGATAAGCATATTTAAGAGTATCAGGTAATGGTTGAAGCTCAAACACGGGATCACCCTTGGGTGGAGGAGGATCCCCTAGAATTTCAACAAGCAAGTTGTGTTTCAAAATAGGTCCCTGTTTAAAGAATACTTCATCTATTTCCCTTCCTTCATTCATAAACATATCATTTTCATGGTCGAGCAAATATTGTTCTAAAAGGATCATTAGGAGGCACGGCAATAGAAGAAAGACCAATAATTTCATCTTTACTAGGCAATTCCTCATCACGCGGTTGTCTACGAAATTTAGCAAAATTAAACTCATGAGATATATCACCCAAACCAATAGTAACAACATCCTTTTCGCAGTCTATCCGAGCATTAACAGTATTCAAGAAGGGTCAACCAAATATAATGGGACAGAAGTCATCTTGTGGGGAACCAAGAACAAGAAAATCAGCAGGATAATTAACTTTCCCACACAAGACTTCAACATCTCTAACAATCCCAACTGGTGAAATAGTATCTCTATTGGCAAGCTTAATTGTAACATCAATTTCTTCTATCTCAGCAGGTGCAATATCATAAATAATTTTTTGTATAAGGAATGAGGTATTGCACTTGCACTAGCCCCCATATCACACGAGCCATGATAACAATGATCTCCTATTTTAACAGAAATAACAGGCATGCCTAAAACAGGTCTATGTTTATTTTTAGTATCAGGTCTAGCAATTCTAGCAGCTTCATTACAAAAGTAAATAACATGCGCATCAATATTACCAGCCAAGAAATCTTTAACCATAAAGATACTAGGTTCAACTTTAATTTGCTCAGGAGGTTTGGGTGTCTTAATATTACTTTTTTTGACCACAGTTGAAGCTTTAGCATGATCCTTTATTCTAACAGGGAAAGGTGGTTTCTCAATATAAGAAGTAGGAACAATGGGATCATCATAAGTGATAGTCTTTTCTTCAACTTTAATAGGTGCAACTACTTTTACTTCAATGGGAGGATTATATTTAAACCACTTCTCCTTAGGGAGATCAACATGAGTAGCAAAGGATTCACAGAAAGAAGCTACTATCTTAGAGTCAAGTCCATATTTAGTGCTAAATTCACGGAAAACATCGGTATCCATAAAAGATTTAACACAATCAAACTTAGGTGTCATACCTGACTCCTTACCTTCGTCGAGGTCCCAATCTTCGGAGTTGCGTTTAATTCTTTCCAATAAATCCCATTTGAATTCAATAGTCTTCATCATAAAAGAACCAGTACAATAAGTATCAAGCATGGAGCGATTATTGAGAGAAAGCCGAGCATAAAAATTTTGAATAATCATTTCTCTTGAGAGCTCATGATTGGGGCATGAATATAACATTGACTTAAGCCTCCCCCAATCTTGAGCGATGCTTTCTCCTTCGCGAGGCCAAAAATTTTATATATATATATATATATATATATATATATATATATATATATATATATATATATATTACGATCACGATGAACAAGATGCATAGGATAAAACTTCTGATGAAATTACAATTTCAATCAGTTGTAGTTCCATGATCCCATGTCATCACATAGCCTAAACCATGTCAATGCCTTTCCCTTAAAAGATAAAGGGAAGACCTTCTTCTTGATAACATCCTCGGGCATACCTGCAAGCTTAAATAATCCACAAACTTCATCCACATAGATTAAGTGCAAATCGGGATGCAATGTTCCATCACCTGTGAAAGGATTAACTAGTAGTTTCTCTATCATACCCGAAGGAATTTCGAAGTAAACATTTTCAGTAGGTTCAGTAGGTTGAGGAGCAACTCTTTGCTCTACTGGTCGGGGTGAAGATACCCAGAACAAGCCCCTCAAAGGATTACTTTCCATAGTAACAAGTGACAGTAAATTTCAGCACACTATATAAATTTTTCCTTACCAAATTCCACGTATCGAAGGCGCTTCACTCCCCGGCAAGTACAGAGTATCTATCATAATCCTTTCGATAAGTAAGAGTGTTGAACCCAACGAGGAGCAGAAGGAAATGATAAGCGGTTTTCAGTAAGGTATTCTCTGCAAGCACTGAAATTATCGGTAACAGATAGTTTTGTGCCCAGTCAAAAAAAACAGATAGTTTTGTGTTAAGGTAATTTCTAACGGGTAACAAGTAAATAAGGTGCAGCAAGATGTACCAATCCTTTTTGTAACAAAGGACACGCCTGGATAAACTCTTATATAAAGGAAAACGCTCCCGAGGACACATGGGGACTATCGTCAAGCTAGTTTTCATCACGCTCATATGATTCGCGTTCGTTACTTTGATAATTTGGTATGTGGGTGGACCGGTGCTTGGGTGCTGCCCTTTCTTGGACAGGCATCCCACTTATGATTAACCCCTATTGCAAGCATCCACAACTACAAAATAAGTATTAAGGTAAACCTAACCATAGCATGAAACATATGGGTCCAAATCAGCCCCTTTCGAAGCAACTCATAAACTAGGGTTTAAGCTTCTGTCACTCTAGCAACCCATCGTCTACTTGTTACTTCCCAATGCCTTCTCTAGGCCCAAACAATGGTGAAGTGTCATGTAGTCGACATTCACATAACACCACTAGAGTAAAGACAACATACATCTCATCAAAATATCGAACGAATACCAAATTCACATGACTACTTATAGCAAGACTTCTCCCATGTCCTCAGAAACAAACGTAACTACTCACAAATCATATTCATATTCATAATCAGAGGGGTATTGATATGCATAAAGGATCTGAACATATGATCTTCCACCAAATAAACCAACTAGCATCAACTATAAGGAGTAATCAACACTACTAGCAACCCATAGGTACCAATCTGAGGTTTTGATACAAAGATTGGATACAAGAGATGAACTAGGGTTTTGGAGGAGATGGTGCTGGTGAAGATGTTGATGAAGATTGACCCCCTCCCGATGAGAGGATCGTTGGTGATGACGATGGCGATGATTTTCCCCTCCCGGAGGGATGTTTCCCTGGCACAACAGCTCCGCCGGAGCTCTAGATTGGTTCCGCCAAGGTTCCGCCTCATGGCGGCGGTGTTTTGTCCCAAAAGCTTGCTTATCATTTTTTCCAGGGTAAAAGACTTCATATAGCAGAAGATGGTCACCGGAGGCCTGCCAGGGGGCCTATGACGCAGGGGCCGCGCCCAGGAGGGTAGAGCACGCCCCCACCCTCATGGATGGTGGGTGGCCCCCCTCTGGTACTTTCTTCGCTCAGTATTTTTTATTAATTCCAAAAATAACTTCCGTGGAGTTTCAGGACTTTTGGATTTGTGCAGAATAGGTCTCTAATATTTGCTCCTTTTCTAGCCCAGAATTCCAGCTGCCGGCATTCTCCCTCTTCATGTAAACCTTGTAAAATAAGAGAGAATAGGCATAAGTATTGTGACATAACGTGTAATAACAGCCCATAATGCAATAAATATCGATATAAAGGCATGATGCAAAATGGACGCATCACATGCCAACCGATTTAGGGTGAGATTGAACATACTGCACACGTCCTCAAGAAATCTGGTACGGTGAGATGGAATCTCTGGCGGAGGTCACAAAGTCCTGAAGTGTCGGTGCACTGTACATTCTATGAATGAAAGGAAAGCCTCAAATCAGCTCGAATAAAAATGAATTCATGGCGATTTGCGCCGGGTGATTAAAGGACACAGATAAACTGGGATAAGAGATGAGATAACACTGGTGCGCGTCGGTCCTAAACAAACAGCTTAAAACCCCTTTCCGCGATGGCATTTGGAACCGTCACCAAGTGAGTGTGGGCGATAGGGGGGTCCTTACCACACGACCCAAAAACCGTCGGGGATAGGGCCCCTACAATACTCCTACTCGTTTCTGCTCGCATTGCCATCGCAGTCGGTATTCTATGGTGCTACATTTACGATGCGCGGCCCATCACAAACGGTTCACTATTATAGAACGTGTATGATGCGCGGCCCATCACAAACGGTTCACCGTTAAGAAGATTAGCTAATCAACGTATGAGTGTCGGACAGGATTATGAAACGTCGAAACGTTGTAACATCGTCGTACACGACAACTATGACACACACTATTCTGTGGTGCAACATTTACAATGCATACTTCATCAGAAACAGTTCATGGTTGCGAATCATGTACGATAAGCCAACTAACACAAATGTTTAGTTTGCCCGCACTGTTTGTGATATTGTCTGACATCGCACACGCTTTGCGAACGGCAACTGTGTGCATGCTTGCACACGTTTTCTCTCTGTGAACCGTCTCGGATTATGGTGCATATCGCAAACGTTTGTGTTTTACCAACCGTGTGTGCCGTAACATCCTGGAGAGCGTAATTTCACTGTTATTTTAATTGCTGCTTTTCCCAATTGTACCGGATTTGGATTTGAATTTGAATGTATGCTACAGCTTTATTCATATCCATCAGGTTCAAACAACCAATGCATTATTTGATTCATAGGTACATATGTTCAACAATTACATAAGAACCAAATAAAGAATGATGAACCACAGTTGTATACTTGTACTATTAAAGACGGTAAAGAAAGAGGCGAAATATATTCTGATTGCTGAATAAGGTGAAGCGGAATGCCCATATTGTGCCCTCCTCCATGTAGAAGGCATGCACGACTCTAGTCCAACCCCTTGTGATGCCCAACCGCCCATCCTTCACGGTCTTCATGAAAACATCTAGATAATGATCGTGTACTAGTAGAAATACTTTAACCTTTACATGCCCACCAATCATGTAGTTTGAGAGGTAGTCTTGAGTAAACTGCTTTGGCAACCACTTCAAAGGAATAAGATTTCAGACATTGTCATCTAACACAACTCAATATGGGCCATAAAAAGAAGGATACAGAGTTCTTACTTACCATCCTGCAGTTCGCTGTTGTCTTGGATATAGTGTAAACAAATAGTTTAATTGCCATCTTTGGACCCATTTTACTAACAATATTTATCAGCTTCCTCACTTGATGCTGGTTCATCGATATCTCATTGCCCCATACACAGAAAGGGTCAAAACGCGGATCTTTACCAATGGCATATGTACATAAAAGCACCAAGTTAATATTAGAAGCTAAACAGCAACTGCACAATGATGTAGTACAACACTCTTTTATAATATGTCTATATACATCCGTATGTGGTAGTCCATTTGAAATCTCTAAAAAGACAAATATTTAGGAACAAAGGTAGTATCTTATAACATCCAGTATACTCACATATTAGATGAATTAACATCTTATATTATGGGCCGGAAGGAGTTTAGTTCATTCTTAAAAATTATCTGCTGTTGTATCCACGGGTTACAGTTAGTTTGAGCTAGTTTGGGCTCAAATAGCCCTAAAGTATATCTAAACATGAGGGCTAGTTTGAGCTAGTTGCATCTATAACCCACCAAAAAGAAACTAGTATCCAACCCAAGAGGTGCTAATTGGAGCTAGTTCTCCTAGTGCATTTATTGTCAATCTAACCCTGCCATCCAAACAACTCTTTGGATGGAGTTAGTTCAGGGTTAGTAATGAGCTAGAAACTAACTCTAACCTCTAGCTAAGTTGAGTATCCAAACAGGGTTGTGTTTTTGCTGTTGCTGTTGCTGCTGCTGTTGCTCTTCTACGTATATCTAGACATCATTAGAACATTAATGTAACACTCTTCCTTGTTGCTATGTAGCCTAGGATTGCATATTTATACATTAAGTACAGTGCATGTTTCTATGTAGCCTCAAATATATTACATATGGCCCTAGTTAACCTAAGGAAAAATGGTTTGCAGATATATTCAGTTAAAAGTCTGATTCGCCGATTAGTCCCTTATCAGCCGCCGGCCTATACGGTACCAGCTACGGATATCCTGAACAGTGAGCAGATATAAGCCATGGGATGAAACTAACCTCGATGGAAAACAACAGTCATTCCCAAAATTGTCCTGTGTAGGTACATCAAGAAGCATGTTAAGCACAACAGGCTAAAAATCAACCAAAATTACACATGGCAGACAAAATAATCTCCAAAAGATAGCTTCAGTGTGCAGGTTTAAGCACGCTAGTAAAGCAAAACAAGTGGAAAGGTGTGCTAATTGCAACAGGCCTAACTTTTAGCAACAAGCAAACATGGCCATTCAAACCAGTATTGTGCCGGACTAAGTACACTGGTTATGGTTAAATAAAAATGGAAAGGCGTGTTAACTACAAGATGCAGCAACCAAATGTAGTCATTCATAGTGGTATTGTTGAAACTGGTACTGATGAAATTGAACTGCACAGTTCATACTTGCACATATAGAACATCACCTGTGAATAACTGGAATAAACAAGGCATACTACGAGCAACCAAAGATAGCATTTGAAACTGAACATATGCTAACTACAAACAACCGAACAATCAAAAAACTTTAAGAGAGGCATATGCTAGCTATAACAGGCTTAACAGCAAGCAAATATATGCATTACTATCGGCATGTTCAAAACTGGATTGATGAAATGTACTGCACAGTAAATAATTGCACATATAGAGCATCACATTGTGAATAACTGAAATAAACAAATCATGGGTTTCCTCACTTGTCACAGATGGGCTCGTTCTCGTGGGAAGAGCACGGACCCTGGATGTGCTCCATGTTGTCGCAGATGGGCTCCTTCCCCTTGGAAGAGCACAGCTGTAGGCTGCCCTCCCTGATGTCGCAGACGGGCGCTTTCCCCTTGGAAGAACAGATGATGGGCGCATTCCCCTTGGAAGAGCCGGAGAGGATGCCCTCCTCATGGTCGCTGTCGATGAGGTCTGACTTGGAAGTTGTGGATCCCAAGCCACTCCTTCGGAAATGACAAAAGGGGCTCGATGGCGATGTAGAATGGAAAATTGTTGACACGAGCCAGAGGAGATCAGCGGCGGGGCCATGGATGAGATCAACGGCGGTTGAACCCGTGGGGTTGGGGTGGGCCACTTAACCTGTGACATAGCCCGCCTCAGGGCGCCGCTGTCGATGACCTTGATGTTATAGACGGCGGACGAGACATGCCTGCATACTCTAGCCCGCTGCTTGAGTATCTTCCGCTAGTAATGGTCGTCAGCTTCCTCGGCGACGTCAGGCGAAGAGACTTCTATACACCTCTTTTGGGCTAGTCGCTCCTCGAGCTCCACGGGAAGCGTAGCCAGGCTTAGGTTGCGACGCTCTGGAGTGGGGGATGGGGATGGGGATGGGGATCTGTAGGATAGGGGGCGTTTGGCAGGCGTCATCTAAGAAACTCAGGGCGGCCTGGGTATGGAGATCGGTGGGTAAGCTGCATGGGCAAACCGGAGATGTTGACAATGGAGGCCTTGCGGCAGCGGCGGCGGGGACTTTGCTAGGGTTTCGAGCGAGGGAGGGTGTGTGTGTGTGTGTGTGCGTGCGCGCGCACGCCCGAGGAGGTTTTGGTGTGTGTGTGTGTGGAGGGGGGCGGGGTGTCTGAGGAAATGACGCGGGTACTGAAAATTTTACTACACGGGAGTCAAACGCGGGAGTGAAATGTCGGGCTATTGAAAATTTTGATGATAGTGCATTGCACACGGTCCGGAGATAGCAACCGTGTGTCATGAAAAAGAAAAACCCTCAAGGCGGCCATATATTTTCGATGCAGGCGGGATTGGGAACAATAAACATCGCACATGGTCTGGAGATAACAACTGTGTGTTATGAAACAGAAAAACCCTCGAAGCGGGTAGATATTTTTGAGAGGGGCAGCCTCGTGGAGCCCAATGTACTGTGCGGATGTGTGCGTGACAGGTGCACCGGCGTGGCACACGGTTAGTTTGTGTGAACCATGTGTGTTGCATCATCCGACTTGTCTAATGTTCATAAATTTGGCGAAAATGATGCGGGAGAGGGTCAAAACATGAACGCACTTGCATGTGGGCCAAATTTATGTATCAAAAGGGTGGTTTGATTTTCAAATACCAAATGCAACTTCGATGTGGCACCTATGTCGCAAAGCGCATGGTATTGCTTGCCCCCACCTCCCTCGTGTCGGCACGAAGGGAATCCTAAGCTATGAATGCATGCCCCCTCCCCCTCAACTGAGGTTCACCTAGCAAAGTGAGAAGTAGCTAGCAGCCCCCCTCCTCCCTCATGTCGGCACAAAGGGAATCCTAAGCTATATATAAATGTATGCCCCCTCAACCGAGGTTCACCGTAGCAAAGTGCGAAGTAGCTAGCAGCCCCCCTCCCTCGTGTCGGCATGAAGGGAATCCTAAGCTATGAATGCATGCCCCCCAACCGAGGTTCACCTAGCAAAGTGTGAAGTAGAGCTAGAAGCCCCCTCCCTCTTGTCGGCACGAAGGGATTCCTAAGCTATGAATGCATGCCCCCCACCGAGGTTCACCTAGCAAAGTGCGAAGTAACTAGCAGCCCCCTCCCTCATGTTGGCACAAAGGGAATCCTAGATAAGCTATGAATGCATGCCCCCAACCGAGGTTCACCCTATCAAAGTGCGAAGTAGCTAGCAGCCACCCCTCCCTTGTGTCAGCATGAAGGGAATCCTAAGCTATTAATGCACATGCCCCCCCCCCAACCGAGGTTCACCTAGCAAAGTGCGAAGTAGCCAGCAGACCACCTCCCTCGTGTCGGCACGAAGGGAATCCTAAGCTATGAATGCATTCACTCCCCCCCCCCCAACCGAGGTTCACCCTAGCAAAGTGCGGAGTAGCTAGCAGCCACCCCTCCCTCGTGTCGGCACGATGGGAATCCTAAACTATGAATGCACATGCCCCCCAACCGAGGTTCCCTAGCAAAAGTGCGAAGTAGCTAGCAGCCCCCCCTCGTGTCGGTACGAAGGGAATCCTAAGCTATGAGCATGCCCCCCTCTCCCCCAACCGAGGTTCACCTAGCAAAGTGCGAAGTAGCTAGCAGCCCCCACCACCTCGTGTCGCCACGAAGGGAATCCTAATTAAGCTATGAATGAATGCCCCCCCAACCGAGGTTCACATAGCAAAGTGCGATGTAGCAACCCCCCCCCCACACACACACTTTCAGTCGGCGGGCCAGAAAGGCATATATCTCACCAAGATGGATTGTAAAACGGACCAAGAATAATCCACCTTGGGCGTACAACCTCTCTCTTGTTGTTGGTCAAAGTGATGGCCGTCCATGCGACCCCGGAGATGGGCTAGCTCGCTAATAATCACGCAAGTAGCTAGTCCCCGAAGACAACCAGTGCATGCGTGTGGCCCAAACATATGTATGGAGAGGTGTGTTTTTGAGTAACTATGAACAACTTTGATGTGGCACCGTGATTTCGAACTAGAAATCCTCACACTGAGTGAGGTTATGTTGACGATGCATATGTATGTTACACCACACTTCAAGCCAACGACGGGGATTCATATATGCATGCATGCATGCATACTATATGCGCTCAAACTTAATTAGGTCTGAATCTCACCGTGACCTATACTACGATAACACGAACCAAATGAAGAATCCGCCATGGTAACCTATCTTGTTGTTGGTCAAGGTAATCATGGATGTCCACGCGGGCCCATGAATATATAGGCCTGTCACCGATAACCACGCGAGGGAGTGTATCATTCGAAGGCAACCACTACATGCATATGTATGGAGGTGATGCGTGCATGCATGTTTGAATACACAACATTGATTTGGCGCGTGTGTCAAAAATCATACACTAGCTCCCCACACAGAACGAGATCAGTTCATGATGGTGTCATTATACTAGCCACTTCGGCTCGATGGGAGGGATTCATGCGTACACATGTATGTGTGTGTGCTCAAAGTGTATCATGCATGTCATCCCAGAGCAGAAATAATAATCCCCTCCTAGGTCAAATTAACCTCTCTTGTTGTCAGGCAAAAAGAAGTGATGGACCAAGCGGGCCCACAGATGGAAAGCATTGATATCGCTGATAACCGCTTAAGTGGGTGCGAGAGGACAACCACCACCGCTTTGCATGTGTGCCAAACATATATATGTTGAATACCGAAAATGCACAACTTTGATGTGCCACATGCCTCAAAAACCGTAAACCATGCACCCACACAGAGCGAGGTTCATATCAAGCGTACTACATATGGTGGTCCCCTTCCCCCCTCTTTACCACATACTATATGCTTGTGACATCCCAAAATTCTATATTTTGGAATGTTATATTAAATAAATAAATAGGATTGTCTGTTTGATTGTTTTGTGATGGATTGTGTGAAATTATTTTATTTTCACGAGAATTAAAACCTTTTGAGTTCTTGTTTAAAACCTTTTCTAATCATGTTATAAAAGTTGGATAACATTTTGTCCAATAAAGAAAACTATGGTTGGGGAAGTTTATTCAAGAAATCAAAGGGCTTTAATTTCTTTTTTGACTTTTTTTTGAAATATTGGAAACCACAATCACAATTTTGGAGTGAGAATAAGATGACTTCCTCAAATGTGGTGGATGAATATTTCATATGGAGTTTGTTTGGATTTTGGAGTTCCAATTGAAATATGATATTATTTGGAGTTTTACTGTCGTTTAAATATTTCCAAATTAATCAAATAAAATTTACGAGGGGAGATAACATGACTTCTCCAAAATTATATTTGCAAATGTTTAATATGGCTCAATTATTAATTTTGAATTGAGAATTTATAAAAGAGAACATTTTTAGGGATAATTATAATACACTTACTGAATAATAATAGCAGGATAACTATTTAATTTTTCGCTAAAACTATTTTCGAAATATATGAATGTTATTTAGGTTCATTTGAACATTCATTAATAAAATTTATTTGTTGTTTATACAAACGTTTTGCACACTTAAATTAAAAACAATGTGAACATTTATTTTATTTGCTGTTTTAAAACTTTTGCACCAAAAAATATATTACTTTGTAATTATGTCCTAAGCCTATTTGGACCATGCCCACTTCTATTTTTTTTTCTTTTTCTCTTTCCATTTTCCCCTTGGGCCTGGTTCCCCACTAAGGCCCATCTTATTTTTTTCCTTAGCCCAAGTTCAGGAACCCCTTCTTCCTCCTCTGTACGTTTCAATCTGGAGGAGAACAGAAACAGCCATTGCACCTGTACATCTTCCTCTCCCTCTAGCACTTGAAACGTTCGCTCTTTCCACTTCTTATCAACACGAAAGATCTTTTGTATTGCGTGGAGAACCCATTCAGCGGATTAAAATTCCACTTTGATGTCTTAATTGATCCGGAATTAATCCGTCATTAGAGGCCACAATGACCTCGTTTGATCTCCCTGTACCGGCTCCTTCGGCCACTATAAATAGGACCCTAGGTGCGCCTCGAAGCCCTCATCCCTCTCCTGAAAACCCCCTCTTTATATCACTCTATTCCGAGAGGAATTGCTCGCCGGGATTTACCGGTTTTCGCAACTCCGGCGGCTTCTCCACCGCGCCCGAGGACGAGGAAGATCTCACCTCTGCATCTATAAAGTTCGCCTCGGCCTCCTCTCCGCCTTTCGGCCATTTGTTGACGTCGGAACCTTTTCTTCTCCAACTCCGACGAAACTCCGGCAAAACTCCGGTGAGCACTGTGTAAATCCCGTACTTGTTTTTCAGAAAAATACTCAAACTTGGGAGATTCATATCTCCTAGACCGTAAGTCCGAATTCGACAAATTTTATATGCACGGATTCATTGAAACACAAAGTTTGTCATGAGACAAAAATATTTCACTTTTGGTAAATTAAGTTTGACACAAATTTAAAATTTGTATTTGAGTATTTTTGCTATATCTATTAATCTGTAATTCTTTTGAAAATGTTTCCTTCAGCAAAATTGATTCTTCGGTCCATATCTTGCTGTTAGAATGTTTTTCCTAATTATTCATCTATGACTAGCCATTGTTTCAACCTTAACACTTCATATAGTTTTTCTTTTATCGTAATTCAATTTCATCATTAGTTTAATTTGATTCTTGATTCATCTTTCTTGAGAAGATCATTAGGAACCTCTCTGGCCATATGCTATCATTATACAAATTTAGACTTCACGAGATGTAACATACATTTTGTAACATAAATCTTTATGCCACAAACTCCATCTACCATTTTCATTATAGACTTTGTCGTAGAACCTTGCCTCACAACTCTTCAACCTGTAATCTTCACTTTGACCCAACCTTGGAACAAAACCTATATCATATTTTCATTCTTGATCTTATCTCAACCCGTAACCAAGTCCTAACAACTTCTGTAGGACTGTTATTTTTTTATTTTTGTATTATAATTTGAATATTTTATTTGGATCATTATTTGGATGTTGTTGTGTGTTAAAGTACTTTCTTATATCGTTAGATATATCATAACGAGAAGGAGAGACGACTCAATAGAATATTTCATCTTCATCAACAGTACAAGGCAAGTTACATCTTGATCATGCCCTTTTATACCTATGTTTTATATATGCATTTAGTCATTTGATGTAGGGTTTGCATGAATATGTTACTTAGCTATATTATAAACCCAATAGTGCAATGAGGTAGGTCTGAGCCTTTACTTCTTTGTCGCCAACGTAGTAGGGATTTTGCTATGCCATTGTAGACGGGGATTGGTATGTGAGATCATGAAAGATGCGAGTGATATAATAATCAAGGGTAACCGTAAGGTGGCAACATTAACACACATCTGGGTGGATTGGTAAGGAGCACCCTGGAGAAACCAGTGGACTTGCCCGAGCACCCTGGAGAAACTAGTGGACTTGCCTAGGGGATCCCAGAGTACCCGTGTGATCACCCTATGGACTGCCACCCAGGCTCAAAGGGATTTATCAATTTTTCATGACTAGAAGCTTACCTACACAGCCACAAGCTATTATGGGCTCTGGCTTAGTTGGGTACGTTGTGTGACCTCTTACCGTGGTAGACTAGCAGATGTAGTTATATATGTAGGTGTACCGGTCTACCCAGGGTTAAGAGGGAACACTTCAGAAAGACTATGTCTCGATCTTCCGATTCTCAAACACCAGGCAGTGCGGGGACTACAAAGGAGGTGATCGAGTCTTGTGGGGAAAAGTGTGCAAACCTCTGCAGAGTGTAAAACTAATCAATTAGCCATGTCCTCGGTTATGGGCAATTTGAGCATCTGGAAAGTGGGAATTGAGCGATCTAATCACTCTAAATAATCTAATGGGTTTTAATTAATTTGGGCATAGATTGAATGGAGCAACCATTACAATTATATTATGATGAACTTTGTAGTAACAATATGAAATTCTTTTGATAGGGAAAAATCAGCTTTATGCAAATTAAACTTAGAACCTTCCACCAGTCATATTGCATGTAGAAGTAGGACATTTATTCATCTCTTGTGGTGTGACTTGCCAGTACATTCAAAGTATTGACCTACACGGCTGCAACGTATTATGTTGCAGGTATTATCCGACGAGTAAGTGATACGATAGGGTTACGGTTTGCACTCAACTTGCCGATGGCGTTGATCGGACTCCACACCCGTTTGCCTGTTTCCGCTGAGATTCTTAAGGTATATATCAGTTTTTCGTTACTTATACATGTGATTGCACTTTGGTATATACATTGATGTACTGTGTGTGTGCTAGCATACCGATACATAGAGAATTGACCATCTGAGGTCGGGTCGCTACAATGCTCCTGCCGTAATATATGTACAACCCAAAAGAATCCTCATCGATGGTGAAATTTATTAACCTCTCCCAATGTAGGTCAAAGTGATGCATGCATGCATGCATCGACGATGGCCTCGTGGGCCCACAGATGGAAGCATCACACGTGAGTGTCCTAGCTAGGATATATATGTATGTGGCCCAAAAAGGTGTTGTTTGATGTTTGAATAACCAATTTCACCATTTTGATGTGGCACGTGCCTTGGTAACCAAAAAGTCCCGACACTAAGTGAGGTGTACTTGTTCACGAACGCATAGGTATAGTATATATGCTAGTCCCCTCCCACCTCTTCGACGCGTACTATATACCACCATAAGACAAACAAAAAAGATTTTACGTTGCTGGTCAAATTAACCTCACTGCCGGCTGTTGGTCAAAGTGATGGACGATGAACTCGCGGGCCCATAGAAAGCGTCACACGCGAGTATCGAGTGTCGTGTAGGACAACCATCGACTGCATGTGGCCAAAACATTTATTTATGAAAGGGTTGTGTAATGTTTTAAATAACGATTTCACGACTCTGATGTGGCACCAGCCTGCCTAACAAAATGGCCAACCCACACGGTGGCACACAATTCGTAGTGTATTGCGAGCCACCCGCCACCCCCAGGCGCATGCACACACACACACCGCGAATCCACCACAACTACGATGCATGTTAAATTAATTATCCCGCGGTGAACATACATGTTACCAAAGGAGGGGCGTTTTAATTTTAAAAAATCACAGAGATCATTAAGACGTTTTAGTACATTGATTGATTGGTTTTCTATGGGTATAATGTGCAAAAAAATCAAATTTGAGCTACATGCACATGTGACAGTGCACCTAAATGGATTGCAAAAACACATGTGTCTCATTGGATGCATGTTTACTCCTCATGCAACAAATTTCAAATGTTGAGAATCTTGATTTTTAAATTCTAGTACATCCAAAACTTATTTGAAGTTCATGAAACTTATCGTGTTGTCATATGGACACCAATACAAAGTGGCATTGTACTTTTTTTTGTCAAATTTGAGACCAGTTTTGATGTAATCTTTATCTAATTACAGACGGGAGATTATTAATAATTGGGAACCAATATTCTAAACGGATTATTAATTCGAACCGTGAGCGTTAGACCAACAATGGATACGTGCCATGCTTTGGTTAAGCAATAAAGCGGCAACATTAATCATCCAAATAGAAAAACAATATGCGTGACGCCGCGCGACCCGTGTGGCATGCGAGCAGGCGTGAGTTGACGGGATGCATGCGAGCAGTCCACCGCGCAGGTAGACGGGTAGGCGTCCATGCAGGTGTGTGAATTGAAGGAGGCGTGCTTGCTGCACAGTGTCATCGGGAGGCGTGCGAGTAGCTGTGTGAAACTTTGGTAGGCATGCCAGCAGTCCAGTCACTACAAAAAAAAGACACATCCATGACATTTTGGGCCGAACGAACTTTTTTCTGGTCATACATATGACACTTCTATGACGATAATTGTGACACTACCCGGTATCATCATAGATGTGGTGGGCTTCTACTTCTATGACAAAAAATCATGACAGAAAATGGGCTTTTCGTCCTGGGCGGGCTGGAGACGCAACTGCATGACATTCTTTGGGCCGTCCATGATGGAAAAAACTGTGGTAGAAGCGAGGGGGAGGAAAAGTTCGGGGAGTTGCCGGTTACGGTGGGAGGTCGGGGGCCGAGCGATGCGCGTTTCTCTCGTACACATGCGAGGTGTTGGCTCTAACTAAACCCGAGCGAGGCGTTGGGCTCTAATCAACCCAGCGATTGACTGCGCAGCTATGCGTTCTCGAACCCGGCGATCGATCGATGGCTCTTAATCAACCCGATGGAGCGATTCTTCGCTCTGCCGCTAATCAAGCCGATCGATTGATGAACAAAGGCGTTGCGGGGGTGGATGAACAGTGAGTGGTGGCGTTGCCTCTGGATGAACAGGACCCCGTGGTGTGGAGGTTTGGATGAACAGTAGACGGTGGAGGGGTGGCCGTGGAGGGGTGGTTGAACAGGACCCCGTGGTGTGGAGGGCTGGATGCACAGTAGATGGTGGAGGGGTGCCCGTGGAGGGGTGGTTGAACAGTAGCCGGTGGAGTAGTGCGGGGTGGAGGCTAGATGAACCCGTGGAGGCTGGAGGAGGTCGACGGTAGCCCGTGGAGGCTGGAGGAGGTCGACGGTGGAGATGAACAGTATCCTGTGGAGTCCCATTTTGCGGTACGCCACACACCTCCCGATGAATAGGACCCTCGTTTCGACTGTAGCGCTCCAACACAAGTCCGTTTCATCCGTTTTGCGGTACGCCACACCCGTCCGGATCAACAGGACCCCCGTTTCGACCGTAGGAGGTCCGTTTCATCTGCTTTGCGGTACGCCACACCCCTCCCGATCAACAAGACCCCGGTTTCGACCGTAGGAGGTCCGTTTCCTCCGTTTTGCGGTACGCCACACCCCTCCCGATCAACAGACCCGTTACAACATAGGAGGTCCGTTTCCTATGTTGTGCGGTACGCCAGGCCTCGTTTCCATCGCCTGTTCCGTCCAAGCCCTCCCGATGAACACGACCACATATTCCGTTCCGACCCAGCCGGTTGGCTCCCCATGAACACGAAGACGACGCTGTTTCTCCGTTCCGACCCAGCCATGTATACGAGCCATTGCCGTACGTATGCGCGAGTAGGCGTTCGAGACCCCGCCCATATGTACACATACGTGGCCGTATTTTCTTTCTTGCACCACGGCGCCATGCGTGCGTGTACATGCTACGCGCGCCTCTACTATGACACGCACGCCTCTACAACGACCGGTATGTACGCATACCGTTTGCGACTAGAATGACAACGCCACGTGCGCTTGACCAGTGGGTCCCGACCGCCGTGCACTTCCTTGCGTGCGAAAATGTAGTGGTGGGTCCCAGCAATGAGGGCTAATCGTTTTTTTGCCCGACGCACTTCCTTGCGTGCGAAGATGTAGCTGGTGGGTCCCAGCAGTCAGGGGGGCGAATCGTTTTTTTGCCCGGACACACTTCCTTGCGTGCGAAGATGTAGCTGGTATGTCCCAGCAGTTAGGGGGAAACATTTTTTTTGCGAAATATGGTGGCCCGTCCGGTGGGTCCCCGCTGTCAGGTGGAGGAATAATTATTTTTCACGTAATAAGGAGGCACTTCCTTGCTGCGGCCGTGGACCCAAATCGACCTCTCCACATACAGTCCACGTCCGATGGAAGCCGTTCCTTGACCACGTTGACCACGCCGCGCCGAGAGCACCGGGGCGGTGGACAACGGCGAGGCCTAGGAAGGGGACGACGCGGAGCCAGGGAAGACGCGGCAGTGGATGCCCACGCATAGAGGAGTACGAGGGTTCACTGGTTCGCTGCGGTGTGAGGCTGCCATCGCCGCAGAATAACAAGGGGTGTGGGTGAGTAGAGGGATGGCCTGGCCAGCGATGGGAGTAGTAGGGGGCGGTGATGCCTCCGCCGCATCGCAGACGGCCACGGGAGGGAGGAGCACGAGGCACAACCGGCGCTGGTTTGGGCGGCTGGAGCAAGAAGACCAGAGGTTGAAGAAGCACTACAGCCGTTGGATGGACATCGTACAATCACTAGAGGTAGAATCGTGCATATTGACTAAGTTGACAAAGACCTTCGTCCCCGTCAACTTAGTAGGCCCACAAGTCAGCCTGCCTCTGTACTGGGTCACAGCTAACAGGGGGAGTATTCATTTTTTGTGTGCGTAATAAGGAGGCACTTTCCTTGCCTGCGAAGATATAGCTGGTGGGTCCTAGCTGTCAGTGGCGGTAACGTTATTTTCATGAAATACAGAGGCCCTTTCGGTGGGTCCCTGATGTCAGGTGGAGGAATCATTATTTTGCGTGTAATAAGGAGGCATTTCCTTGCGTGCAGCTGTGGACCCAGCTGTCAGCCTCTCCACGTACAGTCCACTTCAGATGCATGTTGGTTGTTGACCACGTTGACTAGGCCACGCCGAGAGCACCAGGGCGGTGGACTACAGGGAGGCCTAGGAAGGGAACAACGTGGAGGCAGGGAAGACTCCACAGTTGTTTCCCACGCGGAGGGAAGTACAACTGTACAAGGGTTTACTGGTTCGTCTGCCGTTGCCGGAGAATAACAGCAGCTGTGGGTGAGTAGAGGGATGGCTAGGCCAGCGATGGGACTACGATGGGGCGGTGAGGGCTGCGCAGCAGCACAGCCGGCCTCGGGGAGGAGGGAGTAGGCAGTCCCGCCGGCGCTTGTTTGAGCGGCTGGAGCAGGAAGAGTAGAGATTGAAGAAGCACGACAGCCATTGGATGGACATCGTACGGTCACTGGAGCTAGAATTGTTCATATTGACTAAGTTGACAAAGCCCTCCGTCCCCGTCAACTTAGTATGCCCACAAGTCAGCCTCCCACCATGGTGGGTCCCTCCCAATTAGCAGGGGGAGTATTCATTTTTCTGTGCGTAATAAGGAGGCACTTCCGGTGGGTTCGAGCTGACAGCGGGGGGAACGTTTTTTTCGCGAAATACGGTGGTCCATCCGGTGGGTCCAGCAGTCAGGGGCAAACGTTTTTTTTGTGAAATACGGTGGCCCGTCCGGTGGGTCCCAGCAGTCAGGGGGGAAACATTTTTTCCATGAAATACTGGTGGCCCGTCCGGTGGGTCCCTGTTGTCAGGTGGAGGAATAATTATTTTGCGCGTAATAAGGAGGCACTTCCTTGCGGCTGCCGTGGACCCAGCTGTCAGCCTCTCCACGTACAGTACTCTTCCGATGGAAGTCGGTCGTTGACAACATTGACCACACCGCGCGGAGAGCACCACGGTGGTGGACGACGGCGAGGCCTAGGAAGGGGACGACGTAGAGCCGGGGAAGACGCGGCAGTGGATGCCCACGCGGAGAGTAGCGCGAGGGTTCACTGGTTCGGCTGCGGTGTGAGGCTGTCGTTGTCGCAGAATAACAGGGGGAGTGGGTGAGTGGAGGGATGGCCTGGGCAGCGGTGGGAGTAGTATGGGGACGGTGAGGCCTCCGCGGCAGCACAACCGACGACGGGAGGCAAGAGCATGCGGCACAACCGGCGCTGCTTTGGGCGGCTGGGGCAAGAAGACCACCGGTTGAAGAAGCACTACGGCCGTTGGATGGACATCATTGACCACGCCACGCCGAGAGCACCAGGGCGGTGGATGATGGAGAGGCCTACGAAGGGAACGACACGGAGCCGGGGAAGACACGGAAGTGGCTGCCTGCGATGGAAATACGAGGTTGGATGGTTCGGCCGCCGTCGCCGGAAAATAACAGGAGGTGTGGGTGAGTAGAGGGATAGACAGGCCAGGGATGCGAGTATGATGGGGCCGTGAGGCCTGCCCGGCAGCACTGCCGGCCACGGGAGGCGAGAGCAGGCGGTTCCCACGACGTTGGTTTGGGCAGCTGGGGCAGGAAGATCAGAGACTAAAGAAGCACGATTGCCGTTAGATTGACATCTAACGGTCTGATGCTGGTAGAGTCGATTGTTGACTAAGTTTCTTTTTTGCCAAACCTTGTGTATGCATGAACTTGGTAGGCCCACAAGTCAGCCTCCAAATCTGTGGCAGACAACATAAAGCCCATTTGCTATTTTTTATAATTTGCACCCCATTCGCTAATTCTTAAGTAATTTATTACAACCCATTTTCTGCCCAGGACCACGTTCAAAAAGTTCAACCTTATTTTGCATATTTTGGTGGAGTCCGAACTATTGTAATCCCAAAATGATAAACATTTTTTAAGAACTTATTGATTTGCCAAAAAAACTGTTTTGTTTTTGTGAGCAAATAAGACGTGGGGCAATTGAGTTGGTTTAAGGAAAACCAAGGTAAAAAATCAGTCTTTGGGTGGGAAAAACAACAAAAATAAGGATGTAAATATGAAAAGGGAATTTCATGAGTTTTCAATATAATGATACGTGTATATGAACTAGTAAAACTATAGGTAGAGATTAGAAAACGGATGTAGGACATGCGTTTCAAGAGGAAAATAGAACTGGGCTGTGTGACAAAATATAACTAACTCTGGCGGGCCAAAGGCGATGATACCGCCGGATCTTTGTGCCCCGTTGTCGCCATGTGCTTTGGGCCTTATTAAAAACAAAACCAACCCTGGGCAGTCTGCAGCCCAGTTGAAACTTGCTCGACCTGAAAAAACAATATATGTGCTCAATAAAGGAGAGAATTCTGCAAGTACAGACTGATAACTGGGATGCAGCATGGATATTGTTTTTTTATCGTGATAATAAGTGCATGAACTTGTTTCGAAAAAATTGGAGAACTGGGAATTCAAACGGCGGGTGCTTATGCTACCCATCAAATAAAAATCAGGTGCCTGAAAATTCTTTTCGAAACAAATGATTCAGCTTTATATCCACGCCGATCCTCGGCATGATGGTTGGATGCAAATGCAAGTTCATACCAAAAGATCGTTAACAACAATACCAACTTGCAGACGACAAGGTAGTACAACTACCAATACCTAACTAACTTATAATCTTTTTACTCCTGGCCCTAGTGTTCGTCTGGTAGAAAATCTTGCAGAGGACCAGTTCCCGCTCCTTCCCTTGCTCCAGGTCCCCAAGGTGGTACTGGTGCATCACCCAGTTGGTCCTCTGCTGGTCGAGGTTCTTGTTGGTGTGCAGCACCAGAACCTTTTTTGCTGCCCGTCTGCCGGCCGTTGACCATCACCGGCAAGGTATTGCCGGTCTTGTGCCACATCGCGTGCATGCCGCACTCCGACTATATCTTGCGACGCGTCCACGTGCGCCTTTTGAACGCCCTATAATTGCGCTGGAAGAATTGCTTCCTTAGGCCACTCAGTGTGATACCTGCAGTATTGTGGAATACAGGTTTTAGTGTACGTAGTTGGCATTTTCATAACATCTTTGGCATGTTGCAGTCACTTGTTTCACTTTTTATTAACTGTCAAATTGTAATTGCTTCACCAGGTCTGCGTCTAAAAAGAAAAATAGAGCTATAAACAAAGGAATATGTTTGTGCAAGTAGATGACCGATCGATGTCTTACCTGGAAGTTTCTCAGGTTGGGTGTAGCATATGCAGTGCTCACTGTCGATGGTTGGTATGAACAAATCGATGAGAGACTGAAATCTCGCGCTGTCAGCACTCACTTTTTCCTCAAGGTGCTCGATCAGCTCCTGATCCGTGGGATCGAAATTGACGCCAGCCGGCAGCACCGGCCAATCCTTCTTCGACTTGCATCGGTAATTCTAGTTATATGGTACTCAATGTATGATCAATCGACTATTTTAAGTGAATGATGAAAGATTTCGATAGATAAGTGGTACTCCAAATCTGAAGTCCAGAATACCCGAACACGCCGACGGGGTTCTTGTGTCACCTCACATGCAGTGTGTTGTCACGTCAATTCAATGTGTGGACATGATGAATAATTCGACCGACGTATACTAGTAGTGCTACTGTACTACTTACTAGTCATATTTAGTGTCATAATTTATACATAGGTTTAACTAACAAGTACGCACTTGAAGCCTAACTGATATATATATATGGCTTCTGCACAGCATCTCCATCATCCTTATCAAGACATCCCACGCAGTGAGTTAGGATGCACTTGATCCCGTGAAGGTATCTATCCTTCAAACCAGAGGAGTGCTTCAAACTAACAACGAGACATAATATCCATCAAAAGAGGGTCGTATACAATGGCGAATACATGGCTCAGTCTAGATATCAGCACGAATCAAGTTGTGCATATTTGCCGTTGGCATGAACCACATCGCCGCATGTCAAGTTTGCAAAAGCCATCCATCGCATGGAAGCTTGATGCCTTTCACACACTAAAGATTACCTGTCAACAAGCTGTGTCGACGAATCTCTGGATATGGTGATTCATGAAACCCATGGTATGATGTGTAAACATAGCCCCCCCTCGCGAATGGAATTTGCATAGCACAGTAATCATCGCCGGTGATATGATCGATGATTGGTTGGATGATCGGATAATTGAGCCCGAGGAACAAGGAGTGGTTGCCGAGGCTGTAAACCCGCCTCGAGCTTGAATACGCTTTGCCCAACGGAGTGGGATCTTTCCCAACATGAAGCAGCCATAGCCATCAATGTCACGAACGCCCCACGCATTGTACTGCATGTGGTTTGATGTAATGGTTTGGTCAATTTGGTATGTGCGAATGAGCATCAAATGACCGCCATCAGCTGAAGGAGCGATAAACCACCACCCATCGGCTGGTATGATTCCGTCTCCCGAATCATGAAGGCCAGCGCATTTGCGTCTGCTGCAACAATTCAAATTTGAGACCAAAAGGACAAAAATAAACAATCATGTTCAGAGTATGTGTGGAATTAAGATTATTATAATAGTGACACATATCATAGATAGAGAATTGCAATGTCGTGGTCATAATCATGCCCCAAGTTAAAAAAATAAGCCAATGGCTTTCATATTCGAGCAACATGTCATGGTTCGAACATCATGTAACAATGAGAGGAAAACACCTATGACAGCACCTACTCATATTCTACCATAGCACTTACTACTACTGTTCTCATATCAACTCTAAGCAATAACATGTGTTGTTATAAAAATCTTGTAAACGAGAGTAACATATAGCAATCATGATGTTATGCTCATAATATGTATTCTAACAATCATTAGATGCCAATTGTTCTCATGTCAACTACAACAATAACATGTGTGGTCATAAAAATCTAGGAAATGAGAGGAACATATAGCAATGATGTGGTTATAGACGTGCTATGCATTCTAAATATGTAACAAATGAACAAGCAGTCGTATTCATAAGGTAAAGATGAGATGAGATAGAACAATTACACGACAATAGATTCCACCAGTATAGGCAGCCAATCAAGGCCGATCACAGAACGATGCCATCGTGCACTATATCATCAGACAGAAATTTTGCCTCAACAGGATTGATGATGAGCCATAAACATGTGTAGCGACTGGATTCCAGATAGACTAATCCCATGTTGAATAAGGCAATGAGCTTGTAATCCGTGTAGTCTTCTGATGGTGTGGGCACTTCGCAGATTATAACTTTCTGCAAACAGAGGTCGAGCCAAAAGCTTGACGCGTCTCGTGCGTAGTAGGCAGGAGTGTCCGGCGGGCCGCGTGGCTCGATGTCAGCGGTATCCAACGATGGAAGGGTGATCTCTCGCTGGGTGTAGATATCCACGAGACGCCACGGACTACCGATGTGGTGGATGAGGACGGTCCAGTTGGCCTTCATGCCCGCCCAGTAGTGGCCGCGCATGAAGGACAGGTGGACGGGTAGTGGTAGCATGTCGAGGGGCACCATGGCAACATCCGTAGGACCGTCAAGTCGGTGTCTGGGCCACCTACGAGGATCGGGCATCAACAAGCAGGGTGGCTTGAAAAGAGCCGACCGGTTGCAGACGAGTAGACGGTACAAAGACACCGAGCATGCGGCCAGACGGACGGTCCATACGACTATAGATCTGCTCCAAGAGAACATCGGGGAGGGAATTCCAATCGCGGCTCTGTGTGTCAGTTGATTCTACCATTGGGGTTTTCGGTGCCTGCGAGCCAGCAGGGAAGTGGATTCGGGCGGGCGAGCAAAGAAGCTTCTCCTCGTGTGGCCGAGCAGTGAGCGGGGTGATATGATACGTGCGAGCTACCAAGGAAGATGGCGCGGGCGGGCGAGCAGTGAGCGGGGGTAAATGGTGTGTGGCCGACGATGGGGATGAGAGGAGGAAGAAGAAGAGAGGAGGAAGAAGAGTGGAAGACGGGGAAGAAAGTTCATTAAATCTCAATTCTACTAGTACTACTACCAGGATATACCGTCCTTCGGAGTGTAAATAGTTACACCGATGACATGTGGGTCTACCACAAGAGGGCCCATATGTCGCTTAATGGAGGACAGAGGTGCGTGGCGTATTTGCGAAGCGTGCTCTACTGGCAAACATGATGGCAGTACTGGGTAAGGCTGATTTAGTAACAACAACACGCTGGTTCAGCTTATTAATTACGTGTCCCATCTGCTGCAGCGTGTATTGTCACTTCACTGCGAAGACTAGTTGAATAGTTCTCTCTGACCGAGATGGGGAATAATGGATCGCGAGGACTTCCTTTCTAAAGTATCCTATGCCTCTACGCTCACTTCACTCATTTTGCTCCGTACCTAGTCACTTGTTGAAATCTGTAGAAAGACAAATACTTCATATTTGGGAACTGTCGTGGATTTGTCACGTCAGATGTCCTAGTGTAACGACTTAGTCGCGAGGCCAACGCATCTATGTGGTAGCTTGAGAGGGGTTGAGCGGAATCGAGAGACGCAACACACAAGACGAGGATTTAGACAGCTTCGGGCCCCGGGAAACATCATCCGGTAAAAACCCTACATGTTGTTTGAGGCTAGGTCTCATTATCATCATGAGGGAGTCGCCGTAAACTGGCTCTCCTCTTTGTGTCTAGCCCTAAGATTGTTTCTTCTTGCTTGTAACCTGTCCCTCTTTGGGGAGCCCTACCCCTCCTTATATATGTTGAAGAGGCGGGTTACATGTAGAGTCCAACTCGGACTTAAGACTTAACTATTCTAACTTATCGCCATGGGCTTCTTAACATCTTGGGCTTCATAACGTCTTGGGCTTCATAATCCCTGGCAACCCAGTTATCACTGTTTGCTGGTTTAACATTGTCTGCCGGTTTAACATTGTCTGCCGGTTTAACATCGTCTGCCGGTTTACCACCTGCCGGTTTACCACCAGCCGGTTTACCGTCTGTCTGAGCCATCTGTCTTTACTGTCTTAACTGTCCCCGGTTTAACATCCGCCAGTTTACCAAGTCCCGGCCGGTTTACGACTCCGGCCGGGTCATTCCGCGGGGTATATCCCCGACATTAGCCCCCAGTTTAATTTGGATTTATCCATGTTAAACTGATCCTGATCATCCTTAAGTCCTTGTCACTTCCTTCTTCTAGAAAATCCGGTTTAATAGGCCAGCTTCATAATCAACTTGCTGACATTAGTTTCTCATAGAAAATATATTGTGAAGAATAACTCCTTTGATTCAGCTCCCAATGCTTAACAAAAATAATGGTCCTTGAAATCCTCATCTGACATTCAGCCCGTTTAAGAATGTAAAACTTGCCGGTTTATAAATATTGATAGTACCGGTTCATACTTGTAATTGACCTCCAGCTTGAAAATATACCTCTTATAAGACTATCACTTGTAGCCCTCAAGTCTTAAGAAGGTGGCATAGCAATAGCTTAAGACTTGCTTCAATATAAATATCACAATCTTGAAGAAATCCAGGTTGTTCATCTCAATCACTAGTCGAATTGAGTATTCCCCATATGTAGCCCCCAAGTGCGAGTTGTCATGCTTGCGATAACACAGATTTGTAATTCTGATGCTCATAAAACTTCAACGATGTAGCCCCCAAGGGCGGGTCATTATGCAATAATGAGCGGGGACTTTGTAAATATAATCATGTAATCTTTGAACAACAACGGTGTAGCCCCCAAGGGCCGCTCGAAGAAGATAATATTGGGCTGGGACTTTGATATATACTTCAATGAAAATAACATCATATGATGTAACCCCCATCACGGGCTTGAATTCACGTCCACAAGGTTAAGAGCCTTGTGCTTTACCAACCGAAAGCGATGGACCCTTCAATATAATGAATAAAAAGCTTTGTACCTTGAATTGTTTAACAGAGCAATTGGTAGCCCCCAAGGGCTGGCTCATTATAATGTGATGAGTCGGGTCTTCAATAAGATGAACAAAGAATGACTTTGCATTAGCCCCCAAGTGTCATGGTGCATGCTTGCAGCGACATGAGACTTGCATATTTGATGTAATCTCAACTTAAATAATGTAGCCCCCAAGTGCGGGTTGTAAGCTGCGCATAACTCGGGATTATTCCTTCAATTGTAGAATAAAACCATATCCATTGATAATATGATAGCCATTGCACTAAAGCGACTTTGAAAACCTTAATCATAATACTGGTTATTGATAACCATAATAAAAATCCAGCCATGTTGGCTATTTGAAGATTTGAATAATATAATCCAATGATTTATGAGCGCATGATTCCAATGGCGCAATCCAAATATGTACTAGCGACTTATAGTCCAAAGCCAGGCCGGGTTAACAAACACCGGATAATTTCTCATCATATACTGGCGACTTATCGTCTTAAAGCCAGGCCGGTTTAATAAACACCGGATAATTTATCATCATGCTTTATTCAACCTGTTTCTGCATACAACAAGTTTAAAGTGTCCTGGCGGTTTATCACGGACGATCATAATGCCCAACATATAACCCATGTTTATAACCAAGGCTGCACTTAAGAATAATCAAATATGAAATATATCATACCGTGACATTGAATAACATCATTGGTTTACCAACTTTTGTAGTAAGGGTGATAACCCCAATCTTGAGTAATGATAACTCCTTTCATACTATGCGGTTTATGATAAAACCGTGCGGGTTGTGATAAACTCCGGTTTAACCATATATAATACTGGCGACTCGTAGTCAAACCAGACCGGGCTGATAATCTTTGGATTATGATTTGATCATGTACTGACAACTTGTAATTTGAAAGCCAAACCAGGTTAATGGACACCAGTTTACTCCATAATAAGATGGTAACATAAAATCAAACCGGGCAGATAGTCTCTGGATTAAGATTTAACCGTATTCCGCCAATTTGTAATTGACAGTCGAACCGGATTAACAATGTTGGTTAAAAAAACGCAACAAAAATAATAGTCATTTAAGAAAAAGACTGAAGCAAAAGGCAATGATAAAACTGTTTGCAAAAAAAAGCTTTATTGAGCTGATCAGATGGTCTTACCATGGTCAAACAGGACCAAGCCCCCAATAGGT
This sequence comes from Aegilops speltoides, assembly GCA_021437245.1. Lineage (NCBI taxonomy): Eukaryota > Viridiplantae > Streptophyta > Magnoliopsida > Poales > Poaceae > Aegilops > Aegilops speltoides. The sequence goes on from CM038144.1 coordinate 457,649,307, forward strand.
GTGGCGATGGTTCAAGTCAGCCAGGTCCCCAAATGAAACCGTGGCATTTATGCCAATCAAAAGGCATGGCAATGGTTCGGGTTCGACCAAGCCCCCAAGTGATTTTGTGGCCTTAGGCCGATCAAGAGGCGTGACTGGTTCAGACTTGACCATGTCCCCAAGTGATCTGGTGGCTTTCGCCTATCAAAAGGTGTTGCATTGGTTCGGACGCGACCAAGCCCCCAAGTGATATTGTGGCATTGCGCCGATCAAGAGGTGTGACTATGGTTCAGACATGACCAAGTCCCAAGTGATCAATAACATGATAAGCCAATAAGGCATGATACCCATGTTTGAACCGCGCATCATGGCAGCAGGTCCTCTTTGGCACCCTTTAACTTTTTGCAAGAGCTAAATTGTTCTTGAACCGGGATCTTGAATCGGATATTAGGAGCTTCAAAGCTTTGTGGGAGATATATTCCCCTTGAGCCGGATATTAAACCGGAATCCTTCTTTTTAAGCCGGATATTTTCTAACGGCCTTTAACTTTGCACCAATATGGCGGTTTAGGGTCCTGCATTAGACAACTTTGCAAACCGGAGTAATTGCTCTTTTAAAGAAGGCAATATGTAATATAAAATATATTGGATGGATTTCACATGATATATCATGCCAGGGGTTATCCACCGTGGAGTTGATGATCACCATGGTGAAGCTGAAATTAATCACGACCGAATAGGCCACGGCGTTGTAAACCGGTGCGGACGAGCGAGTCAATCGCATGCACAGTCCCGGCTAGTTGATGTAGACCAGGTCGCGATAGACGGACGACGAAAGACGGCCGCGACTTCAGAGGCGACATAAACAGATGAGTCGCTTGTGGTGCTGTAAGCCGGTGCGGACGGGAGAGTCGGCCGCGACATTTGTAAATTAGTGCGGACCGACAATTCGGGCGCGGCAGCGGCAGTCGATGCAGGTGCGAGAGTTCGCCACGACATTTAAACCGGTGCGAGCCTCCTGTCCATGGTACGACGCCACTTTTGTAGTGGACTTTGTCCTGCATAAAATATATTGAAAGACAGAGTAACTGTTTTCAAACAAATTAATATGCGCTAATAAAATATATAGAAAAGATAGCACCTGGCAACTTGTCAGACAAACGCGGGCATCAGTAGTGGATGATATAGTCGGACGAAAAGAGTTCTCAGATATACTTTGAACTTTGTCCGATCTTTTTAAATCGCCGGACGCGTCTGACCACTTCATGGAGTAATGTTTCCTGGATTGCTATGGAAGAGGCGTCGGGCAGTTGCAATAATCGGCCTTGAGCCCATGTATCCTTCTACCCACGTTCTCCTCCCCCACGTTTTTGCATGCACACAGATTCTTTGCCCCGGCCCTTTCTCTGTGGATGTGCATGTGCCTGCATGCAGTGTTTTTTTTCACTTGTTGCTTTTGCCCAATTCTCTCCTTGGTTTGTTGCTCACCCCTCTCTTGCCAGAGGGTGAAATGTCTAACTTTGATCATAATTTCTTGACAGGGTGAAGAATCAACACTGTTATCCACCAGTACACCATATTATACAACCACGTCGCTGATCACAAGCAGGAGCAGGAACAGAGGCGCCTTGACAACGGGCGACTCGCGGCGAAGCTTTGCAAGGCAATAGCGGCGAGGCAAAGAGCCAGGGGCACAGCCTCACTAGTGCATCGGTGAAGCGGCCCCAACGGCGAGTTGCTGCGGAGGCGGCTTGTTTGAAACACTAATGATTGCAGCACCATCTTGTCTTGATCTTTTCGATCTTATCAGGCTGTGTCCAAATTCAGAAACAAGTGCGGAGTTGGAGCTGATTTTGGGTACTGGCAAGTGACCTCAGAACAATTATGGAGAAGAGAAGCTTTCCTCCTCCTTGTCATAGAACAAGAAACACTCTCCCGACAATCCATCTTTTGCTTTGTCAGACCGTGCCATGGTGGCTCAGATGTGAAGGCGAGGGCGGTTTGAGGTGTCTGTGGGTCGGCGATGGCGACCCAGAGGAGGCGAGGCACGACTGAAACGGCGGCGGGTTGGAAAAGCGCGGCCGCGGGTCGGTGATGGAGACCCAGAGGCGGCGAGGCGCAACTGAACCGGCGGGCCGGCCCTCAAGGGGAGGTGGCTTGTGGCTCGGAATGGCGCGCAGCCATGGCGACTTGGAGGTGGCAGCTCGGGGGCGCCGGTTTAAAGCAGCAAGGCCGGGTCATGGCAGGGTCGTGGGGCGACTCCATGTTCGGCAGTATTGGGAACGGGGAGGCCGGGTCAACTTGACCCAGCGACGGTTCAACACCGGGATGGCAGCGAGGCAGAGCAGTGGCTCACGGCAGCTCCAATGGAAGGAAGTGCTCGATGATGCTTCTTTGGCCGAAGTAGGCGGGTCACGGCACTCGGCGGCGGTTCAGCGGCGGCGAGTTGGTGGTCCCGCGACCGCCCAGCAGCGGCACAACAACAAATGCAACAGCGGGCGTCAGCAACTTGCGGGAGAAGTGTGGCGACTCGGCGCCGGAGCGGCTCGGATGCAGAACAATTTATGGAACAGCATCGAGCATGACGGCAGTGACCCGGCATGGCAAGGCAACAGAGGTGAAGGTAGGCAAGTCCAGCGTGGCCCGGCACCGACCGCCGACCGCGGCGTAAGGCGGCAAAAGAGGCATAGAGCCAGTTTGAGGACGAAGATACAGCTCGCCGACAACGGATGTTGAAGCGGATAGCGGTTCATTGGGCTTGGCGGCCGGCGACTCAACGCGGTGGCCGCGGGCTGGCGAACAGGTGACGACCAGAGGCCACGAGCAGACAGGCGGGACGGGGTGATCCGGCAACAGAAACTGAGTGGCGGCGGCTCAACGCGCGTCCCTGACGGCGGGTTGGAAGCACGGAGAGGCCGTGGCCGGTTTAGCATAGGCATGCAGAGCCGGAGGTGATTTGGTGGTAAACCGTGGCGGCCGGCGGTTTGGCAATTTAGCAGAATAACGCTTCGAACGACGGGTCGACTCGGCGGCCGGCTTGGATGCGTCCATGGTGTTGGTCAGCTGCAGAGACGACTCGGAGGATCCCGACGAGTCTGTTGTGGAAGGGCGCGTGAACCAGCTTGCAAAGGAGACTCTGACGGGCGGTAGTTTACAGCAACCAGCCCAGACCAGAGAGCGGGCGATCCCGTGGAGGCGGTTCAGGAGCGGCGAGATTCGACGGCTGCCTGAAGCAGCTAATGGATCCTGAACCGGAGGCGGAGCGAAGGTCGGGCCTATGGGCCCGGTTTGCTGTCTTATCCGTTTCCAGGTCGTGGACTTGTAGCTGCACCTTGTAATATCTCGGGAGCAGCAGCTGTTCCGGTTTGCTGTCGGGCTATTCCGGTTTATTGAAAATCAGGTGGCCTTCTTGAGACTTGAGCCAGCGGTAGGGGAACTCAGCGAATCCGACCGTGCAGCAGACCAACTCCTTGTCAACCTTAGACTCAACGTAGAATCGGTTTCGGCGGATCGCCTCGTTACGTCTAGCGGCGCAGACGATGGAACCGTAATTTCTTGATTTCAAAACCCCTCGTGTTGTAAATTCCAAAGTTAATCATGATTTTGACCATCAAACCATCTTTTCTTCATCTGACCAATCACGAGCTTCTCGATCCCTGAGAAGTGATCCCTCCAAGAACTCAACACCACCGTGCGTACGCCCCACGGTGGGCGCCAAATGTCGTGGATTTGTCACGTCAGATGTCCTAGTGTAAGGACTTAGTCGCGAGGCCAACGCATCTATGTGGTAGCTTGAGAGGGGTTGAGCGGAATCGAGAGACGCAACACACAAGATGAGGATTTAGACAGCTTCGGGCCCCGGGAAACATCATCCGGTAAAAACCCTACATGCTGTTTGAGGCTAGGTCTCATTATCATCATGAGGGAGTCGCCGTAAACCGGCTCTCCTCTTTGTGTCTAGCCCAAAGATTGTTTCTTCTTGCTTGTAACCTGTCCCTCTTTGGGGAGCCCTACCCCTCCTTATATATGTTGAAGAGGCGGGTTACATGTAGAGTCCAACTCGGACTTAAGACTTAACTATTCGAACTTATCGCCATGGGCTTCTTAACATCTTGGGCTTCATAACGTCTTGGGCTTCATAACCCCTGGCAACCCAGTTATCACTGTTTGCCGGTTTAACATTGTCTGCCGGTTTAACATTGTCTGCCGGTTTAACATTGTCTGCCGGTTTACCACCTGCTAGTTTACCACCAACCGGTTTAACGTCTGTCTGAGCCATCTGTCTTGACTATCTTAACTGTCCGCCGGTTTAACATCCGCCGGTTTACCAAGTCCCGGCCAGTTTACGACTCCAGCCGGGTCATTCCGCGGGGTATATCCCCGACAGGAACAGAGGGAGGCTTTTACTCCGTACTATTTGGGAACAGAGAGAGTATCACCATATGGAGGGAACAGAGGAAGCTTGAAATATGAACATGTCAATGGCAGGGAGTAAGCCCCATGCATGCATGCATGCAACATGCAACACTCACACGTACACATGGACGCACGCAACACTCACGCACCCATGCGGCACACAACACACGATGCAACACACACAGCTCACGCTCAAGTGGTCAACCTACTCCCTACGTCCGTGAAAGACTGTACATTTAGAGATTTACACATTGACCAGGGCATAATTAACGCCCAAAAGTAGCAGACTTATGTGTGCATGCGACCATTGAGATAAGAAGATTAAATGAAGGCTGTTGCATGCTGTAGTTAAGGATAGACATGTAGCCTATACCTACAGCACAAGTTGGTGCATTCGTCAATCTATATCGATTTAGATTAAAGGCTAAATGCATTGGAAGTGTAGATGTAAATGTACCACACTCTTTGTTTTGTAGCCGATGTACAATCTTTGTTGGAAGACTGAGGGAGGACACGTGCATGCACTCACATACACAGCCAGGGCGGTTCACGCGCAAGGGTTGGACTCGTGTCATGCCTGCGTAAAGTTTTGTTTAACTGATTTCTTTGCTCTGCCAACTGACAGGTGGGACCCAGAAACCAGGTGACAATTTAACCAGTCAACAAAGTGCCACGTCAACTATGTGGCCGGTCAGTAGGGTGCAATACGGTGCTCTACGATGAGCTAGTGATCGTATAATCGCCGCTAAACTATATATAGTGACCGTAAAGAGTGTATTGTTACATACGTTGACCGCCAGTGTATTTTTCTTGTTTCATATTAAGCCATATTAATCGGAAAGGACGCAGTATGGACTACTACTAGTACTAGTACTCCTTTGATGTGTCCCGTCAACTCGCCGAACGAGGAGAAGCTTGCTTACTACGCCTCTCCCTCGTCCACGCGCGCGGTGGTTCGCAGGACGAGGAGACGGTTTTGACTACAGCGCCCTCTCCCTCTCCCTCCCTCTCCCTTTCCCTCACCCTAGCCCTCGCCCTCGCGATGGACGTGCAACAGTTCAATTGGTGTTAGATTGCCAGAAGCATATTGTACTGTAGTATCGTCATTGTTGGACCTTCCGAAGAGGCGAAGAGCCAAGTGCAAGGTTCACACGAGTACGAACTGTTGAACCTCCCGAAGAGGCAAAGAGCCAAGCGCAAGGTTTTATAGGAGTTGTCGTCCTAGTAGGAGTGTACTACAACTATAGCGAACGATGCTACTGTATGATGCCGCCACGTCACGTATATCCAAAGCTGTGCCACCTTTTTTTCTCAAAGAGCGTGTTGGGGCCCGTGCAACAACCACACAAGTTGCACGTACACATAAGGCTGGTCATAGTGGGGAGTAACTTAGACTAGTAACATGCATATGTTACTAGTCTATGTTACTACCTCTGTAGTGGGTAGTAACATATGTGTAGTGTCATGCATCACGTCATTTATTGCTTTGTAGACTCATTTTGCATTGGGAACCGCTATGTGATGGTAACATATTATGTTACTCTATTTACCTCTCTCTTCATTAATTACCTGACACATCATCTTTTATGCTTATGTGACATGTATGTTACTACCTATGTTACTCCCACTATGACTAGCCTAACACATTTACTAGTAATAAATTCTAAAGGACAAATGCCAGTATACCACACAAGTTCATCTCCAATTCATGTGATAAATTTGTGCACGACTAGTCTACATATATTCACAGTGCTACCGTTCACAATTACCGTACTCCACTTACACGTTATAGGTGGGCTACATGCATGTCCTCCTCCGTGTTCCAGTCCCCTGTGTTCTTCATGGATGGCACGATCCATAGCGGTGAAGCAACGGAATCATTATCGCAGCTTTCTAGTCCGGTTCCACATGATGGAGACTCATCCAAGCTGAAGCGGCATAAATCAGGGATAGCGTGTCCTAGCATGTCGTTCATCCGGCGGTGCGCAATGAAGACACAACCATGCTTCATGAACGGCATGCCTTCCGTGTCGTGCACGGAAGGTGGCATCCTCTTCACAATGGGGTAGCTGTCCCCGATGAAAAGCGAGTACTCTCCAAGAGTGTTCCTCGGCACCCACGTAGCATCACGGGGGTTGAACTCGGCGCTGTTCATCTGGTACACGCGGCATCCCAGATCTGGACACATGGTGACGTACATAGTCAAGGTCCATGCATAATAATGTTGTGCTCAAATATGGCGGTCAGTAATACTGTGCAGCAAATAGTACTACTCCAGTATAAAGGAAGTAAAATAACCGGCTTATTATATATAGCCACTCTTGGCTACATGGATGAGATAGTAAGACATGGAAAAACAAAAATGGTGGCAGCTAGTGGGTTCAAGTCTTCAAGGGCCTAGCTAGCTATACGCGTCCTCCAAGGTAAAAAGTACTCCTACTAGTACTACTAAGTATACTAATAGTACAACAATGAAAGAGAAGGCGAGAGGGTTAAAAAAATGGAATACCTGGGTAGATGGTGACGGTCCCATCGTGGTAGATTGTGTGACCATGTTGCACATCAGTGGTACCATGGGTAACGACTGCTAAGATAGTTGATCCCAATATGCCAAAGACAGCTACAAGGTTCCAGGTTAGACTGAATCACGGATGAAAATGCACATCCAGGATCGGCAATCTTATTTTGATCGGGGGATGACTGGTCCATGCAAAATAATGGAGTACCGTTAGGGATGCAATTGATGGTTTGTGCATTCCGTTTGTAATCTCCCGTACCGTAGGATGGCAACCAGATGAAACAAGTCCCCTGGCTTGTCAAAGCGAAGATGCGGACAAGATGGCGCATGACGTCTTCGAAAGTGTAGGGGTACAAATCTGCCGTCGCCAACATGCGCCAGCCTCTGCCGTTACTACGTCTTGCATTGATGGCAATTACGGCTAGAAAAAAAGCTCGAAGCTCGTGACTCGGCTCAAATCGACTCAAACTCGAAGAATAACAAGCCGAGCCGAGCTTTAGTTTAAGATCGTTTACAGACCAAGTTAAACGAGCCAATCTCACGAATACTCGTGTAACTCGTTAGGCTCGGTACAAAAGATCTGCCACTCCCAATACAAAAAAAGATCAGCCACTCAGCACCCTATGTCCCAGGTGCACAACACAAGGCCTAGCTGTTGAAGGCCCAACCGCCTAGGAGACTCATGCATTACAAGGAAATTACTATTATTAGTGATATATATGTTTAATATATACATAATCATTTCTATAATATTTGAGGGTTTTATGTTCATATCTTTAACGAGCTTAACAAGCTAAACGAGCCAGCTTGCGAGTTATACGAGTTGAGCCAATCTTGGATTTGAGCTCGTTATAATAACGAGTCAAGTCGAGCTAGCTCGTTAACGAAACAAGCTCTAGCGAGTCGAGCCGAGCTGGCTCGACTCGGCTCGAATTCCATCCCTAATGGCAATCCTTATGTCGAGCACCGCGATGAGATAGTAATCATCGTAGCCGCGACGCTTTGTCGTCGGGTCCGCAATTACTATCTTCTTCAATCTCATGTAGGCATCATCATACGTATTCAAGCCCAGCCAGTCCGAAAGGCCGATCCAAATGGTGGAGAAGGGGTCTACCGGAACGGCCGCACTGTTGTGGATGTTGTGAAAAATGGTGGTGGTATCCGGCCGGAGGCATGCAAGCCAATCTTCGTTGGCACCGACCTAGACCTATATATAAGACGGTGGGCAGCTGAGAAATTACGGGATGGAAATGGAATAACTAAGTACTACATGATCAAACTCCATTACTGACCTGCTCATCGGACAAAATCCGACTACCTCTCAACGTCGGCAACTCTAGCGGAGTCAACATGCAACCATGGCCAGGGAGCGGTGGACTGTCGAAGGATTGTCCCATAGAAGAACCTTCTCCTCGAGGACACATGGAGGACCAACAAGCATGGCCTTTTCCCAAGCCTGTTTAAGCAGCGTCTTGAAAAAGTTGGTGCAGGAAGCACCGAGTCTTGCGGCGGTGAGGACGTTGGAGCGGCGTGCGATTTCTCCCAAAGGATCGTCATCCAAAGTCTCCCAGCCCCGACAAGGAGGAGAACCGCCTGGCGAATCCATGGGAGCAGCGATGAACTGCCTTCTCTTCAAGGGGAGGGGAACTGGCGAGGTGGAGATAAGAGCGTAGTAACCACAGGGCCTTGTCCCTTCCAACTGTAGATCGTTCCTCAGCGAAGGGGTGAGGCTATTATTTACTACTGGTACTAGCATTATGGAACGTTATGGGATTGCATTATACTGTAAATAATAGCACTAGTAAGAAATTTTTGGCACTAGGTAGTAGTTTTTGGCGTGGATTAAGAAATTTTGGGTATGTTTTTCCATTTTTTGTACATGCCAACTAGTGTCAAAAACGTCTTACATTATGTGACAGAGGAGTACGTACTCGTACTGTAGTAGTGCCAGTACTACTTTTCTCAACTAGTAGTGCGATGTACTATACTTCTAGTCTAGTCTAGTATAGTGCACCAGTTTTGAACTCTTGAATCTCAGGGCGAAGGAGCTACAGTTGGAAGTGGAGGGTACTACTGTTCTCTAGAACCATCGCTGTACTATCAATGCAGGGGAAGTACACCTGCGTAGTGGCCTAGTGGGTACTCTCGGTGCTATATTCAGCCGTTACTCTCACGTAGGAGTAGCTGGCCTACTCAGCCGCTCCTCTCACGCACACACTAGCAGCCTGTTTATCAGCGACGGTTACTGCGGGGGCAGAACATTTTAGTTATTTGATACAGCGAGACTAGGCTTTTCGCTTCCATTTGTGGAGGTGTAATGGATCTCATCGAACTTTGTTAGTAGTTCCTTCTTTATGAATGAGATGAAGCGAAGCTTTTGCCTCTGTTTAAAAAAACAAGTCAAGAGGAATTTCTTTTATAGTAGAGCCGATAATGGAGTAAAGTCCATGCGTGCAACGCCACAAGCTACAGAGTAGTAGTAGAGCACTTTACGTACGGAGCCATATTGCACAGTTCCCAATGCCCCGCCAGGCTTTTCCGGCTCCTCGGGCTTAATTGGGAGGCGCTAGTTTAAATATGGTACTAGCTGATGAGGAAGCTGCAAGCGAGGTGCGGCTAGGGCGAGCACGCGAGCCACGGGATGCTGGGAAGGAAAACCCGTTCACGTGGCTAGGCTATCCAGTGCACCCAGATTGTGGGGCTGCAAGTTCGTTCGACTTCAAAACTCAAACTACCCGTGTAAAATATGGCTCGCAGCGAAGTGTAGTAGTACTATTTAAAAAAAAGGCCGCCGTGCGTTCGGGCGGGATCGAACCCACAAAACGAGGTATACACTCCCGCGACGACTAGTAGTACTCGTAGGAGTACAACGCAACCTAGAATCGCCTTTTGTCGCTAGTAGTACGTACATTGTTCCTTACAAGAAACCCCTAATAATGCAAGAAACCACTAAAATGCCAAGAAACTACTACCACTTGCATACGTGGCAGACTTAAGATAAGACTACCTTATCAACCATTGTACATGCCCTTACCAACAAAAATCCTCGAGTGACCTCCTACCTCCGGCCCCTCCACCTAGTCATCCTCGGCCATGGGACGCAGCTACCACCGCCGGCAGAAGTCGAGGTCAAAACCGCCGGCGGTGCGGAGCCCATGTTGCGGCAGCCCGGATGCCAGCTCCGTCCGGCGCTCGCGGCCGCTAGCTAGCCAAGATAGCTCCGTCCAGCTACTTGTCTGCAATGTTTGCTAGCTAGATTGGCACGGCAGCGCGGTGGCTTGCTCGCGCGCGTCGCGCTCAAGCCAGCCATCTGGCTCGAGCGAAGGCCAGCGCGGCGACTTGCTCGCTCGTGAGTCACGGTCGGGCCAGCCTGCCAACCCGTGCAGAGGCCAGCGCGGCGTCTAGCCCGTCCGGTGGAGTGGCGGCCAACTTGCTCATCACCGGCACCACCGACGAACACGCATCGGTACTTTTTGAAGTAATGTTCAGGAAAAATAGTGATTTGAGGGGGAATAACAGGATAGAAGGTCAGATGTGGGTCCCTCGTGTCAACGGTCAAACAAAATGTGTTGGTTTAAGCTGCCTCGTCAGCACGGACGTGTGGGCCAACCCAGTGATAAATGCGTTTAAACGAACCTAATCGGTAGGAGTACTAGGTAGTAGTTTTTGGCGTGAATTAAGAAATTTTGGCTACGTTTTTGCTATTTTTTGTACAATAGATTCTTCCTAGGGCTGGTTGAAAGTGGTAGTTTTTTGTTAAATACTCTACATATTGTAAGTAGGAGTGAAAGTTAAGCTTTGAAAGCCAATAAGCAAGGCTAGTTACATAGTGCATATGTGTACATGATTGAAAGTAAATATCAACCATGAGTGACTAATATCTTGATGGAAAACTCGAAAGTATGGAATACTAGGAAAAAATGCATGGTTGGAAATACTAGCAATGTTCATGTCCGTTGCAACGAATCATAATTAGAATAATACACAAACTTGGTACAAAACACTCTAATTTTGATATACATATGTTTCAATTAGAATATATTCCTTGGGTTGCTTTGGTGAGGTCAGGGAGGGATGTGGTTGGTTTTAAGATACTAATTATGGGTTTTTTCTGCAAATTGGTAGACAAGTGGGATGTTGGTAAGAAAAGGCAACAACTTACCTCACAATCGTTAGATGTAGATCTAATGGTTAGAAACGACGGAAGGCAGACACACCAGCATCACCAACTTAGTCTTGTGTAGGAGTACTAGAAAGATCCGTGCATTGCACGGAACATCAAGATGCATTTTTTTATAGAACACTTGTTGTGATTGACCCTTGCGGGAGTAATCCCATGTGTAAAAACTAATGATATCTCGAGAAATATGAGATAAGGTGAAGAGGAGTGGGGTGTGGTGGTGTTTGGTGGTCGGACTGAGCGGAGGCATGGGGATTGACGATGCTGGCAGCGGCCACCAGGCCAGTTTGTTCCAGAGGCTTCCTTTCTTAATTGCTCAAAAATGAGGTTTGTTGGAGATAGGGATGAACGAGGGAAGGCCTTGTCTGCAAATGTGGAGAGGGGTGCGGGTATCTTTTAGTTTAATTTCCATCCGTCAGATATAGATCGGACGGTGTATATTGCAAGATGGCACACGTACCATCATCACCACCTCGGTTTTTTATAAGAGAAGAAATATAAGTATGGAGATACAAACGTATTATTGATACTTGCTTCCGTAAACTAGCATCTACATTCTATTCAAGCCTCGGCATGTGGGGCCTTAGCACAATGACTTCTCGACTGTGTAAAACAAAGATTTTCCCGTCACCGACAAGGAGGGGGTGACGGCGGCGCGCTCACTACTAGGGAAAAGGCTAGCAGCAGCGCGGGTTTTAGATGTATCAGTTGCGCGGGTACAGGTGCTACTAATAAGGCGCTACAGCTAACGCATAGCGATGAGCGTGCATACCGCGCTCTCGCTACAAAAGTGTAGCGAAGAATGCGGTTAGAGGAAGCTCGCTACTGCTAGTGGCACTAGCGCGCTTTGCCTCGACGCGCTACTGCTATTGAGGCGCTGCTGCTAACTTTTATACACTCGCTACTGCTAATTTAAGTAGTTTTTTTTGGCATATTTGTTTTGTATTTGAACTGGCTTTGTAGAAGAATCTTTAGCACATAGAAATGTCATCATTATACACATACAAATGCCTGCGATACCACAAATGTAATCATAGAATGTACATACGAATAGTGTCATCATAATCATCATCCAACACAAAGTGATATCTTGTCATCATCTCGAAAATAGCGATACATGCAAGTCTCGAATACTTGCAACTACAACAACGTCATCCATCTAAACAAAGGTATACGCAAGAAGTGCTATCACTATGAGTGAGAGCGGAACTATATAGTACATGAGGTGGCGATTCGAGTCCTCTCTCGCTAGCGTGAACCTCAAGTAACTAGCTTCTCCTTCTTATGCCTTTTGAAGCCTTTATGGTGGCGCCCGTGAACCCATTCACTTGCGCATGACACTCATGCCACTCGTTGTACACCCCCGGAACCTTCCCTTTGTACACGACATAGCATTTCCATCTCGCCATCAAGAAACTAGGTACCTGTTAGAGATGCATGTTCATGAAGAGGATGTACAATCATATATATGCAACAAAATATACTAGAGCAACACCGAAAAAGAAAGGGTTAACAACTAGATGCAACATATATAGTACGCAAATTAATTAACTAGAGGTACGCAGGTCATCGTACGCAAACTAACAAGTTCGGTAGGGACCGTGGACATCACAAAGTTTCATCGCTACAAAAAGTATACAAGTTCAACCCACACATATCATCATCATCGGCATCATAAATCACTAGAAGTTCCATCCTTCCATATCATCGAGGACGAACCCTAGCTTCTTGAACGGCGTGAGGTCTAGACGTTGCATGCCTATCTGAAGTTCGGACGTCATTTCGCGATATAGGGCCGTGGTGGAACATCCTTCTCATCGGCGACTTCTTTCATGATGATCGTCGCAATGTCGCTTTGGATGCGAAAGAAGTCATCTCTAAGTTTATAATTCGCTTCTCCATGAGATTCTAGCCACTTGTGGATATGATCATCATTTCTGCTATTAGTGCGAAGCTTTTGGTGATCCGTGTTGAACTGAATCATGAGATGGACGATGTAGAATCCATCCTTCTTGCTTGGTTTTCGGACATGGATGCAGGAGAAGTTAGTTTTATGCGCGAAACCCATCTTCTTGTTCCTTTGTTTCTTGATCTGCACGTGGCCACCTCTAAAGCTGAAGCCTTGGAGAGCATCATCTAGAATATTCATTATGTGGGTGTAGTCTTTTTTCTCGTAGTCTCTGGAAGGGTCAAAATACATGGCGTGGGAGATTTGCGGGTAAAGAACGATAAGGACGGCGCGCCCGTTGCTGCGGGGAAAAGACACCTCAAATTATTCCCCATATGAGAGAGAAGGAATGATTGAAATGTACGAAAGGGTTGTCCGGAACTGACTTACTTTGGATGATAAGGCACGAGGACAATTTCCCGGTCCTTATTCTGTACCATGAAGTTTTGGAGGTACTCCCTAGCAGTTTCACGCTCAATGTCGCCGAGACTCAAGAAAGACTTGTGCATGTAGTACGGATCCGCCACACAGATTTGCGAGACATCTTCACTCTTCATGAAGGAGCTCATATGTAGCGCAAAAAGGCGGACGATAGTAAAATCAAGCCGCCTTGTTAGAAACATCTCAAATATATGGTCAAACTGCAGGAAGAACACCTCCGCGGGCCGTGTGTCGACGTAGCACTTCCCCTCAGGTACATGAGCCACCTATGTCGGATATCCTGGATCCTTTGAGGCTAGTTGAAAGATCGTGGATGTCGCCTAGAGGGGGGGGGTGAATAGGCGTTTTAAAATAATTACGGTAGAGGCTTGAACAAATGCGGAATAAACCTAGCGGTTAATTTGTCAAGCACAAAACCTACAACAACTAGGCTCACCTATGTGCACCAACAACTTATGCTAAGCAAGATAAGCAACTATGTGATAACAAGATATATGACAAAGAACAATATGGCTATCACAAAGTAAAGTGCATAAGTAAAGGGCTCGGGTAAGAGATAACTGAGGCACGAGGAAACGATGATGTATCCCGAAGTTCACACCCTTGCGGATGCTAATCTCCGTTTGGAGCGGTGTGGAGGCACAATGCTCCCCAAGAAGCCACTAGGGCCACCGTAATCTCCTCACGCCCTCGCACAATGCAAGATGCCGTGATTCCACTAAGGGACCCTTGAGGGCGGTCACCGAACCCGTACAAATGGCGACCCTTGGGGGCGGTCACCGAACCCGTACACTTTGGCAACCCTTGGGGGCGGTCACCACTACCCATCAAATTGCTCGGGGCGATCTCCACAACCTAATTGGAGACCCCGACGCTTGCCCGGAGCTTTACACCACAATGATTGAGCTCTGAACACCACCAACCGACTAGGGGGCCCAAGCACCCAAGATAAACAAGCTCAAGGGCACCAAGCACCCAAGAGTAATAAGCTTCTCAACTTGTAACTTCCACGTATCGTGTGGAGAACTCAAACCTATGCACCAAATGCAATGGCAAGGGCACACGGAGTGCCCAAGTCCTTCTCTCCCAAATCCCACCAAAGCAACTAATGCTAGGGAGGAAAATGAGAGGAAGAACGAAAGAAGAACACGAAGAACTCCAAGATCTAGATCCAAGGGGTTCCCCTCACTAAGAGGAGAAAGTGATTGGTGGAAACGTGGATCTAGATCTCCTCTCTCTTTTCCCTCAAAAACTAGCAAGAATCCATGGAGGGATTGAGAGTTAGCAAGCTCGGAGAAGGTCAACAATGGGGGCATGAACGAGCTCAAAGGATAATATCCCAATGGGGAAGAAGACCCCCTTTTATAGTTGCGGAGAAAATCCAACCGTTATCCCCTCACTCAGCCTGCACGGCGCGGTACTACCGCAGGGAGCTGCGGTACTATCGCCGTTGGCCGCGGTACTACCGCTGCAGGTTGCGGTACTACCGCATGTGCAGCTCTGGCCAAATGAACGCCTATTGCACAGGGCAACGAGCGATAGAACCGCCGGAGCGGTACTACCGCACGCCCCTACGGTACTACCGTAAGGCAGGCAACACTAGGCGCAGAGAAGGCACGGACGTAAAAAATTACTTCCATACCTACTTCCGCTGAGGAAGGACCTGCGCAAAACTCCGGCACGGTACTACCGCACATGAAGAGCGATACTACCGTGTAGGGCGCGGATGTAAAAAATTACATCCGCCCCTACTTCCGCTCATGCTGCTAAGCCTGGCCAGAGCCCACGGTACTACCGTGCTCGCGGCGCGGTACTACTGCGTAGGGCGCGGATGTAAAAAATTACATCCGCCCCTACTACCACTCGGGCAGCTGCGCCTGGCCGGAGGCCACGGTACTACCGCTCCCACAGAGCGGTACTACATCAAGAGGCCTCTTGTACTACCGCTCGAGAGCAAGATACCACCGATGCCCCAAATCAGCAACACTAGGAGTCCTTCATTTTGCAGAGAAGACAACAGAGGGAAACACGAAAACCAGAACTGCCATAACTTCTGCAAACGAGCTCCGAATTGAGCAAACTCAAGCTTGTTGGATAGAGGAAGACGAGTAGCATCAAAACAGCGAACTCAAGCTTGTTGGTTATAGTAAGAAGAGGCAGGGGAGGTATGCCTAACAAGAGAGGAGAGAAACCTCCAACAGAGAAGAACCGGCAGAGCCTCCAACATCGAAAACATCATAGAAGATGCATGTAAACTCCGTTTTCGATGAACTCAAGCTTGTCATGAAAATGACCAAAAGCTCCAAATCTCACAAGGAGAAGAACCAAACAAGAACCAATAAGGATGATGCAAGGATGCAATGGTTTGAGCTCTCTACGAATGATACGATCAAGCAACTCATCGAGAGCCCCCCTTGATAGTACGGCAATCGATCCTATAACCCGGTCTCCCACAACTACCATGAGACCGGTAAAATAGAAAACCTACCAAGGGCAAACCTTTGCCTTGCACGAAGTCCACTTGAGCTAGATGATGACGATCTACTCCTCCTCAAGATGGACCACCCTTCTTGATTGCGTTGGCTCGATGAAGACTAGTTGATTGCTCCCCCATACTCCACTATGGGTGAGACACTCTTCCGCTCATCTTCACAAGTGCATTGTCACCACAATGGACGGCAAGCTTCAAGCACTTGATCTCTTCGTGATGCATCACTTGAACTTGCACACCGCAACCTAACCCCACAAAGAACTCTCACGAAGACCATGGGTTAGCACACAAAGCGTAATGGACAATGCTTACCATACCATGGGATCACTTGATCCCTCGATACATCTTGTGCGCTTTGTGTGTTGAATCTTTCCAACTCTCTTCATTTGAATGATGTCTTGAAGGTAGACATGAATGATCACACAATCTTTTTCTTCAAGACATGCTTGCAATAAGCTCAACACTCGCATGGTCATCACAAACTCTCCTTGAAACCAACAAATGGACTCCAAGAAAAGCCTATGGACAATTCCTTAATAGCACCGTGGTCATCACAAACTCTCCTTGAAACCAACAAATGGACTCCAAGAAAAGCCTATGGACAAACCCTTCAAATATAACTCAAGGCAACCATTAGTCCATAGAGATTGTCATCAATTACCAAAACCAAACATGGGGGCACCGCATGTTCTTTCACTAGTAGGCTTTTCTCAGTCGACAGCACATGGTCGTGCAGTCTCCTGAGATCCCCTGATATTGCCTCCAGCGGTTTCGGCGGTAGCATCGGCTCGCCTGTGAGATGGAACATGACCGCACCTTTCATGGGTACACGCTCTTCAGAATGCATCGTCTGGCTGCTATGTGCTCTGGCTTGTTTGGAGGCAGTTACCTTCCCCGATCTCTTCCTCTCCTTTTTCTTGGGCACACCTTCCAGACCCTTCCTTAACCCCTGCCCCAGTGTTCCCGGGCTAAGTACTACACGACCCTCGCGCCCGGCTAGTTGAGCCTGTGTTGAGGCGGCATCTTCAGGTGTGTTCTGTGAGGATTTCATGAAGAGAGACTTTTTGCAATCCATGGTACGACCCTGCCCGGGCATATCATCCGTATCCTCATTAGCAAGATGATAGCCCGATTCGCCATATGGGGTTGGTGAACTTCGTGAAGGGGTCTGGGAGACCCGCGGCTTCACGTTCCGCGTCCTCCTTATCCCATATGGGCCTTTTACCGAGGTAGCCACGGCTTCCGAGGCGATGCTTCCGTGTTCCTTTGTTTGAAGGCTTTTGAATTTCGCAGCCTTAGCCTTGGCTGCCTCGGTAGCGCAAGTGTCCTCGAACTTTTTGAACTCCTCTTCCATAAGTGTCAGATTTTCCTCCAGAATCTTGGACGGGGTTCATCAGCCTCAATAGCTCGTTTCACCCTCCCTTTCCGGAGGCCAAATCATTGCTGAACATGCCCATGGCGTCATTGTTAATCTTTTTCATCTTCGGATCATCCCACGGTTGTTCTATGTTATCATCCCGGTCGGGAACTTGAATCTCTTGTGCAACCGTTAGGAGCAAGCTGCGCCAAATGTTCTTTACTCCTTAAGTCATCATCGTTGATGCTCGCGCATTCCCGTAGGATGCATCCTACTTGGTTCCCATAGCACTTGCGAGGTTCTTCCGGCTCTAACGGCTCAAACTTGCCAGGTGCCATCTTTGTGATCACAAGTCGTCCAATCCCTAGTTTGTTAGGTTTTTGTATCCTCTGCTTCTTATGCTTCCTCTTTTCGGTAGCGGCATCGGGGCCGGTTCCTTCCCCACCAGTACCTTCCCCGCCGGTACCTTCCCCACCGGTCTCGGTGCCGCCATCGGTGCCGGCGTCGTCGGTGTCGATGTCGGCGTCAGTACCATCATCGAGGCCGACCTGCAAACCTTGCTTAGCAGTCAAATAGTCGAGGTACTCTTGTTCACCCTCATAATCCATCTAAATGCATCTTGGTCAAGAAGGCCCGGTTTCTTCGTTGTTCGACATGTTTCCTATGATTAAGTGTCCTCATTTATTTCTAAAAGTATGAATAAATGAGAAATGACATAAAAAGAAATCTATGTGCCAGCACTTGATATGCCAACTATGTAGCACAAATCATGCCTTTATTCACGGGAAATTTCGGCATGACCTTTGCTCAAAAATGGACATATCGAGCGCCTGAAATTCACCGGAATGGAAATGAATCAACATTCCGGCGTATAGGCCACTCGGATCATTTTCCAAACATGACATGTCCAAAACATGACATATGCACATATCACATGTCCAATTCAAATTTGAATATAAATTCAGCTAATTTTGAAACCTAGCTAAATTCATAACTAAATAGATAACCTAGTTAACATAACCAAAGAACCCTAGCAGAGAGAGGGGAGGGGGGTTTACAGAGGGTGCAGGGGCGAGGAGGCAGGCTCGACGACGGCCGGCAGGGGAGAGGAGGGAGGCGAGGGCCGACGGGTCGGGGGCGAGCGCGCCGGGTCGGGGCGGTGCCGGGCGCCGAGTCGGGGCGAGGCCGGCTTGGTCGGGGTCGGCGCTGTCGGGCTAGCGCCGCGCCGGGTCGGGTCGAGGGTCGAAGGAGGAGAGCGGGGTCGGGGCTAGCACTAGCGCCGGCGGAGTCGGGGGCGAGCGCCGGGGCCAGGTCGGGCGCGGCGGTGCGACGGGGGAGAGAGAGTGGGGATTTGGGGGGAAAAGGCGGGATGAAGTAGGGCGAGCGAGAATTTTGGGTTAAGTGGACGTAGCAGTAGCGCATTATGTCAAAACGCGCTGCTACTAACATTCAGTAGCTGTAGCGGTTTACGCAACATGTGCTACTACTAAATTAAGTAGCTGTAGCGGTTTATGCTAAACGCGCTGCTACTATCGTCGCTACTGCCAGTTTTCCTTTTTCTTTTCCTTTATTTTATCCCACTTTTATTTCCCGAGGGCAGTGAATGAAGGGAGGGCGATATATATTGCATCATTTGATGGTTAAATATGTATGCAAAATAGGAACATATATATTACACATCATTGGACCCATGCATAATAATGGCTAAGTGTGTATACAAAATAGGAACATATATATATTAAACATCATTAGACCGATAACATACGTTTCCTCAGTGCTGATGTTTTTGTTTTTGAGTCAGCTTCTTTCCCTTCTTGTTCGTTGAAGAATAATTGAGCCCCTCATTGTGACTTTGCCTTTTCCATGGAGTACGATTTTTCTTAGGTAATGTAGTATTGATTCTTCTTTTGACGTATACTTCATCATCATCGTCATCTTCCCTCATTGGGTTGCCGTACTAATCATAGTCTTCCTTGTTGGCGACTCCATCCATTCCAATGATGTTCCTTTTGCCTCTCCTCACGACAACACGGCTGGGATTGCGCGGGTCAGTTATGAAGAAGCATTGTGTCACCTGCTTAGCGTGTACCCATGGCTCGTTTTTTGCGATAGCGTTCACGGCAGCGCTCTTGGCGTCGGGTATAGTCATGGTAGTGAACATCCGGCTTTCTCTTTCGACATTGCAGTCTAGAGTAGTCAAGCTCCAGATCTCTTCGACCCTTCCATAAAATCGTTCAGTTGCGCCGTTGTCGCTGCCGGTCATGCATTGCATCGTCACCCCTGAGTTCTGATCATCACTGTCCATATATTTGGCCTCCGTGCAGAACGTGTATCCGTTGATATCATATGCCTGATAGGTTACGAGGTTGGGAAAGGGGCCATGTGCTATGGCGTATATGAGCAATCCGTCCTTAGAGCCCTCCTCCGGGGGATTAGCAATAATATGCTCTTTGAACCAATGCAGGAAAGTGGAGTTGTGCTCTCTAGTAACTTCGGTGTCCGTCCTGCATACCCCCCGGTCATGATACTTCTTTGCGATAATTTCTTTGTGCAGTGCCACAAAAGGATCTACCTCGTCTAGGTGTTGTAGCACTACCAAGTTTGCTCTGTCAAAGTCGCTGCGTCGATCTGAGTATGCCACGTGCAGTTCCCTGCGACCGTTGCAGTGACCATCTCCTTCGAGCCTCCCATCGTGCTTGTTAACGGGCAAACCAACACTAACACCAGGCGGCTGGTCTGCGCCATATAGAAAATTCTCACAGAGAGAGATGCACGCTTGTGCCAAATTGCCCTGGACGATGCTTCCATCCGGACGGGACATGTTACGAACGAATCCTTTGATGATCCCATTCATCCTCTCAAACGGCATCATGTTGTGCAGGAATGACGGCCCCAGGTCTATTATGTCATCCACGATATGGACACATAGATGCACCATGACGTCGAAGAACGCGGGCGGGAAGTACATCTCAAGCTCATTCAGTATCACAACGATCTCTTCCTGTAGCCTTTGGAGCTGCCTCACAGTGATCGACTTTCAAGAGATGACGTTGAAAAAGTTGCAGAGACTAATAAGCGTGTCACGGACGTGCTTGTCCATTATCCCTCTAAGGGCAACAGGTAGTATCTGCATCATCATCACATGACAGTCATGAGACTTCATCCTGCTGAACCTTTTCTTGTCCGTGTCTAGATATCTGCTTATCTTGCCATAGTAACCGGAACTAACTTTGACTCCGGTAAGGCACTTAAAGAATTGATTGATCTCAGCCTGACTTAAGGTGAAGGAAGAAGGGGGGCAATAATCCTATTTCTTTATTTTCTTGCCCTTCTTCTCCCGTGCCTCTGTCTCTGTCTCTGTCTCGTTTGACATTTTACGGGGCGGCATGTGCAGATCTTCCCTGATTTTCAAATCTTGCAAGTCTTTTCTTGCCTTCGGCCCATCCTTGGTCTTATCCGGCATGTTCATCAGTGTTGCGAGCAAGCTCTCAAGGACATTCTTACAGATATGCATTTGATCAAGGCAATCAGGTGTATCGAGTTTGTGCCAATACTCCAAGTCCCAGAACACAGACCTCGTCTTCCATACCTTCAGGAGCGGCTCCGGCGCCTTTGTCATCGCCTTTCCCGGCGCGGGGCACTCCTTCTAGTTTTTCAACAGCTCATCGACTTCGGCACCGCTCCGCTTACGTGGAGGTCCTCGATGCTCAGCGTGACTATTGAATAGATCTCCATGGTTTCTCCACGGGTCGTCCTATTCAAGCCATCTTCGATGCCCCATGTACATGATTTTCCCAGACCCGCCATCTTTCCTTGACGTTAGCTGCTGAGACATCGTATCATCAATGCACCGCGTGCATCCGCAATATCCATGGCACACCTGGCCTGCCACATATCCGTAACCGAGATAGTCCTGCCTTTATCGTGATCAGCGCTCTCATGTTGAAATACTCACCTTTGTTTGGCGTCCCATGTCTTGGCGGTGTTTTCCATAACGTGTCTAACTCCTCTTTAAGTAGCCCCAAATACAAATTAATATTATTTCCTGGTTGTTTCGCCCTTGAATAAGCATGCTCATGTGAATGTATTTGATTTCATGCACAACCGGGGGAGGTTGTACATCCATACAAACACGGGCCATGTGCTATGGTTGGTGTTACGGTTGCAAACGCAGTTCATGCCATCGGTACACGCCACGAGCACGATGTTCCTTGCATCACATTCTGCAATCTTGATAGAAGCTGTTCAACGCTCTCCACCGGCTTCCATCCTTCACGTGTCTCAGCTTCGGATCATCTCCATCGTCGGGCTTCTTCCTCTCCGCGTGCCAGCGCATTAGCTTAGCTTCCTTGGGATCTACAAAATACCACAGGAGACGAGGAGTGATCGGTAAGTACCATACAACTTTCTGGGGACATTTCTTCCCGGCCTTCTTGTATCAAGAAGCATTGCACACCGGACAGCTTGTTTTTTCTGCGTGCTCCTTCCGATAAATTATGCAATCGTTGATGCATGCATGGTATCTAACGTGTGGCAGATCAAGAGGGCACACGATCTTCTTGTCCTCATCAACACTAGTAGGACATAGATTACCCGCGGGAAGAACATCCTTTAGGTACTTGAGATGCTCATCGAGGCTAGTGTTGGTCCATTTGTTTTTACCCTTCGTCTTGAGGATTTGGAGCGTGAAACTCAAGCGGGTCACCTCAGGATTGCAAGCATCATATAATGGAGTGTTCGAGTCTACCACCAGTTGCTCCAGCTTAGCCTCCTCTCTAGAAGCAGCTCTCTCAGTACTCGTCTCCTCGCGAAGCAATGCTTGAACATGAGGGTCCCGCACAATTGAACTTAGTACCGACGAACTCTGCTGCGTGGAGTCGATATCGTTCTCTCCGCCGCCATGTCCGGCCCCTTCTCCTCCGCCACGTCCGGCCCCTTCTCCGCTGCCATGTCCGGCCTCTTCCCCGCTGCCATTATCGATCATCTCTTCGTCTTGCCCAGTGTCATCATTGCCTGCCCCGTTGGCATCCTCAACATCGTCATCCTCATCTTCAATTATCCACCGAGTATAGCCATCCATGAAACCAGTCATGAGCAGGTGCGCTTCGACACGACCATCGTCATGGGGGTCGAGCCAAACTATTCCTTTGCATTTTCGACACGGACATAAAACCTCTGTCCGGTTATTTCTTTCATGTCCTACACCGCCGACCGCAACCACCTGTCCACCATTGTTCCACTGACCATCGTCAACTCTGCACGGTAATAATAAACAAATTGATTATAAAAATGCATGCATGCATCAAAGTGATAAAAAAATTTGGCATGACCTTCCCTAAAAATAGGACATATATGGATCTAGAGTTTGCCGAATTAGCGAAGCGAAATAAATCGACATTTCGGCAAAACATAGGCAACTCAAAAGCACAATTTGGCGGCGTCAACTCATGCCACACACACAATTTCCACAAACATATCACACACACATAAACATATTTCCGTTTTTCAAAAGCATGAATTTTTCATCACCTCTATCTCGATCGAGATCGAGCACACGGTGGAGATGATGTTGTAGGGAGATCAAAAGTGCACAAAGCTCTTCTTGACAAAGATAGATCTAGTTAGCTTGGGGGCAAATAGGTCACTTAACTAAATCCTACATCTACCTAGCTACCTAATTTGGGAGGAGACAACTTCAACTAGTGGAGTGGGAAGGAAAAAGAGAAATGAGATGCATTAATGGAGGTGGTGTAGTTAGGTAGGAGTAATGAAGAGAGAGAAAGGTGGATAGAAGAGAGAGAGTAATGCGGGAGACGTATTGAGGAAGAAGAAGAGTGAGAGTGGGAGCATGTGGTGGAGGTAGGGGGAAGGGAAGAGAGGAGGGGGAGGGGGAGGTAGGGGGAAGGGAAAGAGAGGAGGGGGAGGGGAGGGATGGGTGGGGAAAGGTGGTGGGTTGGTGCGGGTTAGAAGTAGCGCGGGATCTAAAACGCGTTGCTGCTAAGGAATTAGCAGCAGCACGCTTTGGGATACGGCGCTACTGCTACTGGGACAAAAAAGTGTGGCAATTTGAAATTTAGCAGCAGCTATCTCAGAAAAAGCGCGCTACTACTACAACCTTACTAGTAGCGCGGTTCTCGCGGCCACGCTACTGCTAATTAGAGTTAGGGGAACACCACCGGGCGATATTTGTAGCAGCGCGTTTTATGCCAAGCGCGCTACTACTAAATCCTTATCAGCAGCGAGTTTCCGGCACACGCGCTACTACTAGTTAGCAGCAGGGCTCCTTTTTGAGCCGCGCTGCTGCTAAGATTCTGTGTATAGGCTTTTCCCTAGTAGTGGCTTTTTGGCTTTCTCTAGTCCTAGTAGTCATACTAGGTGGTCTAAGCACGTGTAGATTTATTCTTTTTCATGTCTCCTGTTTGCCGTACTGCCACGACTGTTGATGAATAGACGGTAAGTTATTCATGGGGAAACCCTTGATGAGCGTGTTTGCGAGAGAGAGAGAGAGAGACAGTGTGCGTGTGTGATATGTTAGAGACTGAGGCAATGATAACAGATTCTTTGTGTCTATGTGTGTGGAGGATAGAGAGAGACATGTACATGGGGCTTTGTGTTGTGTAACGTGGAGACACATATACATAATTAGAGAGTGAGTGTGTGAGATACACATGCGGACATGGGAGAGATGAGGATCCAGATAAATGGGTGTTTGTGCGTGTTTGTGTGTGTTTGTGCACGCGTTTGTGTGAGAGAGGGAGAGAGTGTACGTGGAGTAGAGAAACCACTGATGATGTAAACCTAGTATAAGGGAAAGGGGGAATGGTGTGACATGTGTAGTAGCGGGATAGCACGGGTGCGGGCTAGGGGAGAAGACTATTTGGAAGAGACATCAAGTGTGTGTGTGGGAGAGGGTTGTGAGAGCGAGAGAAAGAGAGAGCTAGAGACGAAGAGAGAGAGAGAGAGAGGAAGAGAGGGGGCGAGAGGGGTCGTTTTTGTCCATAAATGGTGTATAGATAGGGAGACAATGTTGATGTTGTCCGAAATTGGCCTATGAACGGAGACGCAAGGAAAGTGAGTCATCGTGTGTGTGATAGGGACTTCATGAGAGATCTAGAATAGATGGTGTAGAGAACAATGTGTGAAATCGAGAATGATTATACATTAGGGAGCTATGCAAAGAGTCACGACATATATGCATGCAGGGAAGGAGCTGGGGCAGGTCCAGATTGGGAGAGATAGAAAGAGGAGACTGGTGCACAAGGAGACAAAGTGTGCTTGTTTGCAGTGGTGGTGGTGTGTGAGGTGAGTGCGCGAGAACCACATAACTAGGGAGATAGACGTTTGGGGGCGACGTTTTGTGTGTATGGGAAATATACACTCTACATAGTGCGTGTGCTTGGGTAAGAGAGATAGCGACAGACCTAGAGAGTGAGGGAAGAGATGTGTGCATGCCCGAGAGACAAAGTGATAGAGACCTATGTTGGGGTCTGGACCTTACAAGAGAGAGGGGTGTTAATGTGCTTGTGTGTTGGTGTTTGGGGGAGAGAACGACTTCTCTATGTGTGTGTGTGTGTGTGTGTGTGTGGCGGTGGTGGTGGTGGGGGGGGGGTTGACTTCAGATAAAGAGTGAGGTGTCTATATTTGAGGGACTTTAGCGTAATTGAGATATTGTGCACTCATGGTTGATCCATTTGTTTCACAGTTTGTACTATGAGATAACGGTACTTTTGAACATGCGTGATATACCTTGATGTACCAGAATTACAAACCTAAGATTGGAATTTTGGAATTCGACTCCATCATTAGCTTTTGTAATTCATTTAAACGAAGGTACATTTTTTAAGCCGGGATTTCTTGATTTCAAATTCATATATCAAACCTAGAGATATACACATATGGGCATGTTCAAACTTTATAATCATCCACTTTATTCATACACATACACATTTTTGCCTTTGTCATCATATTTAGGATAAACACATTTGGAATTTCATTTGAATTGGACCGTATGATGGTATTTGCTTGTAGTAGCTCAATGATCCATATTTGAATTGAATGGACAATCTAAGTTTCAAGTTGGAGACATTGATTTTCAAAACTTGCACATTTTTTTGAGTGCAAAACAAACAAATTGTCGGCCATGATATCATAGTTGGCCGTACGAGAGCAGAATACTTATAATTTTAGGCGCCAAAAGCTTTCAAACTTCCCTTTCACATCGAAATATCACGCGCCCGAAAGTTTAGCCCTGCGATATTCCTGTTTTACCCCTGCCACATGAACGGAAAAGGGCTGCTTTGGTAACTCCATTGTTTTCCCTCTTTGCCCCAACATTCTTCCCAGAGCCCCTCCTTCCTCCCGACCCCCAACCACGGCAAGCCGCGAATCTAGTCCTCCACCGCAGCGGTGGACCTCACACCCCGCCGGATCTACCTTCCGCACCTTGGAACCCCCAACTGCCTACTCACCACTTCACCGGAGCCGCTTCAGCGACTGGCTTGTCCACCGCTCCAGATCTCCTTGACCGCCATCATGGTCCACCACAACGGATATGCTTAACCGGCGCCCTCCACCACAACGTAGGCCCTTCACTGACTCCCTCGTCCGCCCCTTCGCGGGCCCTTCATACAAGCCCTCGTCCGACGCAACAGATCCGCCTCACCGAAAGCACTATACAACGCGCCCACCGAAGCCTTCGTCCACTGCACCGGACCCGCTCCATGGACACCATATTCAACTCCACCGGCCCTGTTTTACCGACGCCGCAGCCTCATGAGGTTATTTCGATTTGTACTCCTTTGGTTTTTCTCTTTATCGTGCAACTGTTCACTTACCACATATGAGCTTTCTTATATGTCGACAGGCGCCGCAACCGTAGCACCGGAGCAGCTTCAACGACGGCGACAGCCGGCCCAAACTCAACCGCAACACGAGCACCATCGACGATACTTAGCTATCAAGTATGACAACGATACCCATACGCCGCCGAGAATCAGGTACTATTATCCAACGGCCGGTTCCTACGTTCACTTTCCTAGCATAAGCACCGCACCTTTGAATTTCTTCAGGGCATCATTCAGTTTTTCATGAGACGCGTTATTCTGCTTGCACCTGTAGGGCCATACTTACAGCGATGAACATGTTACATGTGTTAAATTACATACCAGTGCACATATAGTTAATATGCTTTAGTTTTGTTCTGATGCCACCTGTTGGTTCCATCAGACTGCTTAATGTTCTCTATGCTTAATTACACAACAGCAAACTAGCATGTGGTTCCGCTGCTTTTTGTTCGTTTTACCCTACATTTTCTGATGCTAGCTATTACATCACTGCTCCGAGCCTCTGTTCATTACTTGTTTGTGTGTTCTTGTTCTTCCCAAGTTGCATGCCTAATTTGATGCTTCTATTAATTATGGAGCTGCCAGCCCCATCAAGCAAAATATTTGTTCTTTTGGTGCTGGCACCTCGAACAAGCATAAAAATAGAGGGAAACAGATATATTGTCGTGTATGCACACACCCTTCTTTCATTAGTTTAGATGAACCATTGATGATCAATTCGGACCAGTGCATGCGACTAAAATTAATTTTACCTAAATAGATGGTGCAGAATAAACTACAACCACTAGATTTGCAACCACGGGATGCTGACGATATCTTCAAAGAACATTGCAACAACAGCTAGGCTTCACAACAACATATGGTAAGCCAGTGTGTTTTAGTACATGTTAAATGTAATGCGAGTGGGCTGCTTTCTTGGCTTGTGCCCTCAACGTGTAATCCTACCAAATTACAAATAGTTCAGTTGTCTGCTTTGCTGAATTGCTTGATTCGAATGCTTGTTTGTTGTTACGTTATACCTGAGTTGGCCAATATGTCGTGATTACTCGCTGTACTATTGTAAAGAAATGCATGCCTATTTCATTTGAGTCCTTAACTTTTCCTCTCAACTTCATCACAAGACTGTCTTCGTAGTTTATATGAGGCCACCTTTGTTAAGTGCTTTCTCGATTATTTCAACTGCTTAGATGCCTTGGCAACTTAAATATAGAGGTTGTACACTCCCTTTCAACTTTCATCTTACCATTTTAATTTCTTTTCGGCTGATGCTGCTTTGAACCATTTAAATATAGTTTGCCATGCTCGGCAATAATTCGTCCGTCGTTTACCATGTAAGCTTACTGCCTGGATCATACGATAACTATCTCTTACTTATATAAAACGGAAACCTTTCAGGATGCCGTTCACAATAGGACACAATGTACAACCCCAGAATCTATTTGTGGAAGCAGTGCGCCATCCATGTTACCAGATGGTAGCAGTTCAGAGGCAACACCGCCGGAGAGCACTCAGAGCACATATATTATAGTGCTTGAGGCTCTACTAGAGGCAGAAAGAGATGGTGTGGCTACCATGAATGAGGTAATCTTTATCTTGAGGCTAGAAATTATGGAATTAGCGGCACGCATTATGCAAGCAACCCAAGAATTGGAGGAAGTAAGAATGTTGCATTTGAAGACGGAGGAGGTCCTGCTGTTTCTGCTATCTGAAGCCCTAGGTAATCCCAGTTCTTCTTTAGATAACAGTTGAAATTGTCATTAGATTATTGTACTTGCATGTTGTGTCATGTCTCTGAATGGATTATGTTGCAAGACCCCCTATGTTGTCCGGAATTCCATGTTGTCCATGTGTTGTAATAATCCGGATTTTTTAGGCGAGGTAATCCTCAGTACTTGTATGATTGACATAAGGTGAACTGTTTTTCGTGTGAGCATATTGTATTGGATGAAATAACTGTTTGAATCAGAGTGTACCCAACCTACTGAATTCGAAGATCACGACATTTCTAAATCATAATCATATATAAAGGTGGAATAAATCTTTGTTCTGGTTTTGAAGAAATAAATAGCAAAACGTATAATTATCTGTGGATATTCGTAATCGAATACAGACTGGATTTGAATTTAGTTTGCCAGATCCCAGGGCAAACGTGAATGCTAATTCTCCCAAGTCTTGAACGAAGCGGCTAAACAGCCACTATAATTTGTGGGCTGCCCGAAGCAAGTGTTTGCGAGATGGAAATTACAGTCTACCCCTGACACTTGACATCCTTATCGACCGGATTTACACTACTGTCGATAGGGGTAGACTAGTAACTTCAATCAGACGTGACACGACAGCCTCTAAGCCCATTCAGACACGGTGGGCGCCAAACGTGGACGGCAAAACACATTTGATTCAAGATCGTCCGAAAGACATGTGTCTCTTCCTCTATTTCCCCATTCATACACGGTGGGCGGCAAAACAAACTCTCCTCGTCCGAAATCGATGTAGGCTAATATTTTAAATAGGGGCAGATGTGTAACTTCCATCAGATGTGACACAACCGCCCTACCTGTCAGCCCCGTTCATACACCGTGGGCGCCAACCGTGGGCGCCAAAAGGCCCTCTCCTCGCCCGAAATAGCTACCAGCAAATATTTGGGAGATGCGAGATTACCGTCCTATCCCCAACCGACGCGATGTCTGAAATTTTAAACGGGGGATAAGTTCGTAACTTTCCCCCATTTCAGAGAAGCGCGTCCCAAAGTTTGAGATCGCCCCCTCCCCTCCATTTCCCCATTCATACACCGTCGGAGGCACGACAACCTCCGCACTGCGGCCAACCTCCTCCGTCCGCCACCCCATCCTCCACCTTACCGGAGCCGCTACCCCTACCCCGTCGTCCACTGAGAGAGATGGACATCTCTCATCCATGGCACTGGACCAGGATCCTTTCATCGCCTCCTCTCGCTTCATCGGCGCCGTTGTCCACCTTGCCGTTGCCGCTCCAACGACCGCCTCATCCACGGCAACAGGATATATCCCCCGACCCGGCCGTCTGCCGTCTAAAGTCTTCTTCCCCGCCGCCGACAGCCATCGCACCCGCATCACCCTCAACGTATCAGCATAGGCCTACACGGCGTCGCAAGAGAGGTGGTACTCTTCCATATGTGCTTAAGTTATTGATCTCACCCAGAAAATAGATCGTAATTTGTTTACTGTACTTTTCTTGTCGGTACCAAATCGTAGTGGCTAGTTGAAAGCAAACATTCGTTGCGAAGTAGCTTTGTCCGTTTTGCACCTTCAGATCCGCCATGGCACGGGCACTATACTGGTAAAGCTTATGGTTTCCCCCCTTTATATTCACTACCATCCTCGTAGGTGCTTCGTGTCGTGCTAGCACTGCTCCTCAAGACCTCAACCCAAAGCTTACATGTTCAAATACGAATCTGATATGATGCTCATATCACTAAAACAGAGAACGTTTAATTGGTCACCTAATGTTCCTATATTCATTTCGAAAAGCATGTGCGCCACCCACTCGTCAAGCTAGTTCCACTTTCCTGATTTTTCTCTTGATGCTTAGGGTTTTCCCCTTTTATCTACTCTACTATGATCTCCGTAGGTGCTTTCTGTCGTACTAGCATTACTCCACCCTTCAAGCTAAACAACACAACACTCGAATTGAAAGCTTAGTTGTTCAAATATGATTGTGATATGATCTTGATATTAGTTAACCGACACATTTAATTGGTTAGCTAAAGGTCCCACTTGAGTTTCCAAATGCATGTCGCGACATATAGAGAGACATCATAATTGCATTTCTTTGTCACTTGTTGACCTTACTTTCTTGTCCATACCAAATCTTAGTTGTTATTTCAAAGCAAACATCGGTTGCTAACTACCCTTTGCACGGTTTGCAGCTTCAGATCTGCCATCCCACAGCCACGGTCGACACTGTACTGATCATGCTTATGTTTTCCCCATTTTATGATGACCACAATCAGCCTACGTGGTTCGTGTCGTAATAGCACTGTGTAGGACCTTGAAGTATGTCTAGAGGGGGGGTGATTAGACTACTTGACCAATAAAAACTTAACCTTTTCCCAATTTTAGAGTTTGGCAGATTTTAGCTACTTTAGGACAAGTCAAGCAATCAGCACACAATTCAAGCAAGCATGCAAAGAGTATATAGGCAGCCGAAGTTAAGGCATGCGACTTGCAAGAAAGTAAAGGGAAGGGTTTGGAGGATTCAAACGCACTTTGGAGACACGGATGTTTTTGGCGTGGTTCCGATAGGTGGTGCTATCGTACATCCATGTTGATGGAGACTTCAACCCACGAAGGGTAACGGCTGCGCGAGTCCACGGAGGGCTCCACCCACGAAGGGTCCACGAAGAAGCAACCTTGTCTGTCCCACCATGGCCATCGCCCACGAAGGACTTGCCTCACTAGCGGTAGATCTTCACGAAGTAGGCGATCTCCTTGCCCTTACAAACTCCTTGGTTCAACTCCACAATCTTGTCGGAGGCTCCCAAGTGACACCTAGCCAATATAGGAGATACCACTCTCCAAGAAGTAACAAATGGTGCATTGATGATGAACACCTTGCTCTTGTGCTTCAAATGATAGTCTCCCAACACTCAACTCTCTCCCATAGGTTTTGGATCTGGTGGAAAGAAGATTTGAGTGGAAAGCAACTTGGGGAAGGCTAGAGATCAAGATTCATATGGTAGGAATGGAATATCTTGGCCTCAACACATGAGTAGGTGGTTCTCTCTCAGAAATGGTAAGTTGGAGGTGTAGGTTCATTCTGATGGCTCTCTCCACGAATGAAGAGGAGGTGGAGGGGTATATATAGCCCCCACACAAAATCTAACCGTTACACACAATTTACCAAACTCGGTGGGACGAATTGTTAAACTCGGTCGGACCGATTTAGTAAACCTAGTGACAGTTAGTGATTTTCGGTGGGACTGACATGCATCTCTGTGAGACCAATTCGGTTAGGGTTAGAGCATAACGTAATCTCGGTAAGACCGATTACACAAACTCGGTGAGACCGATTTGGTAATAAGCTTTCTAGAGAGTTGGTCAGGTAAACTCGGTGGGACCGATTTGCTCTTTTCGGTGAGACCGAAATGTTACAAAAAGGAAACGGAGAGTTTACATTGCAATCTCGGTGGGACCGATCGTTCACTTCGGTTAGACCGAAACGTTACAAAGGGAAACAGAGAGATTGCAACCCCATCTCGGTGAGACCGAGATCCCTATCGGTAAGACCGATTTGTTTAGGGTTTGTGGCAGTGGCTATGACTTTTGGAATCGGTGGCACCAGATAGGAAGAATCGGTGTGACCGATTTTGGCTTTGGGTTTAGGTCATTTGTGGATGTGGGAAAGTAGTTGAGGGTTTTGGAGCATATCACTAAGCACATGAAGCAAGAGGCTCATTAAGCAACACCTGATCCCTCCTTGATAGTAATGGCTTTTCCTATAGACTCAATGTGATCTTGGATCACTAAAATATAAAATGAAGAGTCTTGAGCTTTTGAGCTTGAGCCAATCCTTTGTCCTTAGTATTTTGAGGGATCCACTTTCATCATCCATGCCATGCCATTCATTGAGCTTTCCTGAAATAATAGTCTTGGAATATTATTAGCTTAATGAGCTATATGTTGTTATGAATTACCAAAACCACCTAGTGATAGTTGCACTTTCAATCTCCCCCTTTTTGGTAATTGATGACAACATATAGATCAAAGCTTCGACAAATGATAATAAGATTGGATAACATCGTCGCTTTGAGAAGTATGTGATAAGCAAGAGCTCCCCCTAAATTTGTGCATAGTTTTAGATTTGCTTTGGACTACAAATGCACAATGAATTAGGCTCATGGGTTACTCTTCCATGTCACATACATCTTGGTGGAGCACTCAAAATAATAAACAATGAATACATGCACTCATCACCAAGCATAGTGAGTGATCACATAAGATAGATAGGATAATATCAAGCATGCATAAGTGTAGCTTATGATCAAACACATGATCATCAATGTCTCACAAGCATAGTATCTCAACCAAAAGCAAACAAAGTTTGAAAAGCCACAAAATAAAGCAAGAGAGATCAAAAGCAACACACTCTCTCTCTCTCGAAGCCTATGATCTATACATTTTTCTCTCACTTTGGCAACAAGTTACCAAAAAGTTCATAGAAAATGCATAGTGCTAGATCGACTCTCAGGATTGATCTTCTGGTGGTGGTGTAGAGATGGCTCCTTGGACGAAGGCTTTAGTTGAAGTGGATGGAGCTGGAGGAGTTGGTGCTGGAGCTGGTTGCACTGGAACTGAAGGTGTTGTGGCTGGTGCTGAAGTTGGTGCTCTAGTGTCTGTCACTGGCACTGCAACTGACCTCTGGGCTCTGGGCACTCTGGCAACACATTGGTGGTTGTCTTGCCCTTCCTCTCTTGCATGTCATCCTATAGCTGCTCCACAACTGACTGAATCTCAGTTACCTTGACATCTAGATCATAGAATTTTTGTTCCATGATTCTTTCCAGGCTCTCCTGGTTTTGAGTTAGGGTGGCCAACCCCTTCTCAATCCCCAGAGTTGATGCTATCAAGTAACCAAGATGCTCTTGTTTGGTTTTCAAGAAATACTCAGATGCCTCCTCTTGAGTTGGCATCTTGGCAGCCTTCTCCCTCTTTGCCTTCTCCTTCTTCTCCTGAGCTTGAACTGATTGTGGATCATCTTCATTCATGACGACCTCATTGTCCTCAAAGTCTGGATAAAGTGGAAAGTGTTCCTTATCCAACTGATATTTTCCTGTGCCCATCTTTGAGTCAATCAATTCTTGAATCTGAGGTGCATATCCACAACTCCTCTTCTGATCTGCTGCAGTCCTCTTGATTGTTTCAATGATCAGGCGCATGACTTTGAACTTCTGAGGTACATCAAACACATGCAGCATGTTGATGGAATGCCCTCTGATCATGTTGTGGTCACCAGACTTGGGCAACAAAGTGTGCCTCAGAATCGAATTTATGGTTGGCAACCCTGACAGCAGAACGTGAACTGATCCAAACTTGTGAGTCTCTCCTGCTTTGTCTGGGATCTCCTTGTACATGTGAGCCATGGAGTTGTGACCCAACTTCTTCTTTGCATAAATGTCCAGGTCATCCTCATTTTCCTTGGGGGCATTGATGAGACTTGCCCATTCTTCAACAGTGGACTGGTACCTTGTACATTCAGACATCCAAACAATTCTACCATCTGGATAAAAATGTGCTGTGGAGTAGAACTGCATGATTAGCTCATCATTCCAGTTGGTAAACTTCTATCCAACAAAATTGTTTCATAGAAGTCCTGATGTTCCTTTGTGTGGAACTTGTAGTCAACAGCAGTTCTTCTCCTTGAAGCTTATGGATCTTCCATCCTCCACAGTCTCAGCCCTGAATCCTTCCCGATTCTCATGTCCTCAGCCACAGGATGGGCATCACTTTGGTCTGGTATCTTGGGCTTGAGCTTTCTAAGAACCTGACCTTCTTCATCTGAATCTTCAGCAACATTGGGCACTGGGGCCTTGTTCTTCTCAGCAGCTGGAATACTCCTAGTATTCCTCTTTGGAACTTGCTTGGCCTTGGAGGCAGCTTTGGGTGCTTCCTTGGGCTTGGATGTTGCAGCCCCTGATCTGATTGCATCTCCCATAAGCTTAGCTACCTGAGGAGCTAGTGCAGCATCCTCTTCCTCTTCTTTTGAATCCCTTCTCATTGAGGGCTTTCTAAGGACCTTGGCAGTTGTGGCTCTAGCTCTCTTGTTTTTCTTATTCTGATCACCATCATCCTCTGATTCAATTGTGAACTTCATAGTTTCACCAGTGGGGACTTTCTGAGGTTTGGATGATGTATCCTTCCTTGAAGGTGCCACTTTGGGTTGAGCTTGAGCTGGCACTTGAGTGGACTTTCTGGCCTTTGGCATTGGAGTTCTCTTGGCAGGAACTTTCCTCTTCAGACCTGGCTTTGTGCTCTGTGCAGAGCCATACTCTTTCTTGAGCACCACTTTCTTGGAAGTGACCTCATCTTCCTCAGCTTTGTAATCTTCATCCTCAGAATCTGATGTTCTTTCCTCCTTTGCTTAGTTGCAGCCTTAGGCAAATTGCTAGGAGTACTTCTGCTCCCATCATCTGAAGTTGAGGGACTAGTGCCCTTACTCAAATCCATCTGCTCTTCAAACATGTTACGGCTGTCACTCGATCGGACATCTGCAAAAGTGATTCTTGACCTGTGAAGAGTTATAGATGAGATAGAAAAGATGAGCATCACAAAATACAGAGATTTTTGCAAAAGAATGATTCAAAAGTTTAGTTTTAATTTTCCACAGAAATCATTTCGGATCAACCGATTTTCAAACTCGGTGATACCGAAGCAGTTTTGGAACCTAAACTGATGATCTCGGTTGGACCGAGTTTCAGTTCGGTGGCACCGAGACTGCTAGGGTTTCACAGAATCCTCAAATCGGTCGCACCGATTAGTAATTCTCGGTCAGACCGAGAGTCACTAGTGCAATGGCATAAGCCAAATCGGTGAGACCGAGTTTTTCAACTCGGTGGGTCCGAGATGGTTTCGGCGGAAACCTAGCCCTAAAAATTTGAATCACATCTAATCTATGAACTACTTTGGCAGGATAGAAGAGTTTCAATCGTGGCAAGAATCAATAAGAGTACAATGTGCTAGGAATCAGACGTGGATAGCACAAAGATCAAGTCCATACCCTAACTTGGAGGTGGACTTGCTACGACGGCAACGGCGGGAACGAAATCCATTGACGGCGGCGGAGACCAGCGACAGGAGGCTGCTGGCGATGAGGAGGCGATCTAGAGACCACGATGGCAGAGCGAGCTGTTGCGCGGGCGAAGGGTTTCAGAGAAATTTCCAAGCTTTTGCCCGTGGCTATATATAGCCCGACCCTGTCGGTGTGACCGAGTGGAACAACTCGGTGGCACCGAGATGCATAACTGTGTTCAGTTATAGCAAATTGGTGAGACCGAAAAGTTCAAATCGGTTGCACTGAGGTTGAAAACTCAGATCAACTTGATGATCTCGGTAGGACCGAAATGGTGGAATCGGTCAGACCGAGAATCACAAAGAGGTTTTGGAAGTTTAAGTCTATGACGAATCGGGGACTCCGAGTGCTCCTCACATAGAGTGGTTCGAATCTGACTTGATCAAATTTTGTGATGTAGCATGAATAGAGTTTGAGATGAGAAAAGCATAGATAGCTAAAGAAGGTTCTTAGGCATTCTTGTCCATCCACTTGGCAAAAAGAAAAGAAACCAAACAATCAAAACAACAAGCGGATGTCCTTGAATGAGTAAAATATGCACCAACATGCTCACACAATAAAATGGCAAATGAAATATGTGGCAAAGCATGCACAACCAATTCTAGCATCTATCAAGCAATTGGCGATGACTAGGTCATCTATATATGAGTATATTGACTTAGGAGTAAAATGAGAACATTTGATCATAGGTCATACTCATCGTTTAAGCTCAAGTGGGGTTACCACTTTTACATAATGCATTGATGTGTTCACACCATTAGAGTTGCTTTGACTCAATTCTTAGAGTTAAGCTACCCCTAGATGTGAGATCCCCCCTTAGAGGGATGAACTAACCTTGTGTTTTGTCGATGATGACTTCATGTAGGTGTTGAAGATGTAGATGCTCAATGTTGATGTAGATCATTTGGAGCAATCCTTTGGAGTGAGTTGCACTTCAATTTACCTACATGGGTTAGTCCCACAAGGAACAAGCAAGAATATCCATAGACATAGAGTGATGCACACACAAGATGATGTCCATGAAATCATTAGGTTACCTTGTCCCTTGCCATACCAACATGAGGGTTTGTGACTCCTTGAACTAGTGCAAGATGTGGAAGTTGATTGCACTTGTTCTTGCCCAAATGATATGAGTGAAGAATGTTGGCGGAGTCACCCTCAAGAACTCTCTAGTTCTTCTTCTTCGGGATCCACATCATCTTGATGGGAATCCTTGGAGTTGTAGTTGTACTTGATGAAGCAGAACTTGACGTAGTCTTGGGGACCCACTTGAACGAGGCTTTAGGTGCTTCTTCAAATGCATCAATCTCTTCTTGAAGCTTGTCCTTGCCTTTGTTCTTGTGGTCTTGTGGTGGAAGATCATCTTGATCTTGTGTTCCCTTGAAGGAAGTAGGATCATACTTCTCTTGTTGAGGAACAAACTTCTTCTTGGGGTATTGATCTTCTTCCCACTCAACTCCATTAACATTGAACTTTCATTCAAAACCAACACCTTGATTCTTCCGGTGCCTTCCTTGCTTGCGTACAATTTCCTCGAATTGCTTACTCCCGGCAAGGATCTGACATTTCTCTATAATTCCCTTCAATAAGCTATTTTCTTGCTCAAGTGTAACTTGGCTAAGAGAATCATTAGTGGAATCAAGAGAACTACTAGAACCAACAATATTGGATTTGACATTATTATTGTTACTACTAGAGGAAGTATCTTTCTTGTACTTGTTACTAGACTTGACTTGAGGCATGTAAGTAGATAAGAGTAAACGCTTGGCAATGTAAGAAGAACTTTTCTTGCGGAGATCATCATTGATTGCTTTTAAGAACTCATGCTCTTGCTCAAGATTAAGCTTTTCAAAGCGTAACTTCTCATGAGCCCTTAAAAGTTCTCGATGATCTTCGTAGATAGTTTCATGAGCTAACTTAAGAGAGTTTAGTTCTTTAGTTAGAAGCTCAATCTTCTCCTTATCATTGTCATTCGTTTTAGCATGATTAGCATGATTAATTGACGTTTCATCATAGTATTCATCACTAGAGTTGTCAACAAGTAAATCATCATCCACAAGCAAGTCATCTTCATCACTATTGAAATCAACATACTCGGGATGTGTTACCTTTGGACCTTTGGCCATGAAGCATCTTCTAACACCTTCATTTGGTGAGTCAAATATGTCGTAGGAGTTGGTTGACACAAGTGCTAGACCGGCAACACCTTCATCTTGAGTATATTCGGAGTCAGACTGATAGCTTCTCTCGGAGTGATTGTCGGAGTTGGAGCCGGAAACCCATTCACCAACATGAGCTTGATGTCTTCGTTTTGTGTAGCTCCTTGATGACTTGTCCTTCCTTTCCGAATCCTTGCTCCTCCGTGAGGGTCTTCGTTCATAACGACATCTCTACTCCTCCTCTCTCTTGGTGGTGATTCTTCTCTTTTGCTCCTTCTTCTTGGAGAATCTTCTCTTCTTTTGTAGGGTGCTGTACACTCATTGGAATTGTGTCCGGGTCTCCCACAATTGTAGCAATTGCGCTCACGGCTAGAAGATCTCTTGTCATTGTAAGACCTTGACTTGGAGCTTCTTTCTTTGCTTCTACTCTTGTAGAATTTGTTGAAGTTCTTCACCATTAAGCTCAATTCTTCATTGAAGGTTGGTTTCTCACTTGATGATGTGGGTGCTTCACTTGAGGCTTTGTAAGCACCACTAGACTTGTTGTGAAGTTCCTCCTTATCCTTGAGTTACATCTCGTGAGCAACAATTCTTCCAATGACTTCCGTTGGCTTGAGATCTTTGTAGTTTGGCATCATTTGAATCAATGTGCACACGGTATCATACTTTCCATCCAATGCTCTTAAGATCTTCTTGATGATGAATTTGTCGGTCATCTCTTCACTCCCTAAGCCGGCAATCTCATTTGTGATAAGAGCAAGCCTAGAGTACATTTCAACGACACCTTCACCATCCTTCATTTTGAACTTGTCAAGCTGACTTTGGAGCACATCCAACTTGGATTCCTTGACGGACTCGATACCTTCATGCATATCAATCAAAGTATCCCAAATTTCCTTTGCATTCTCAAGACGGCTGATTTTGTTGAATTCTTCGGGGCACAATCCGTTGAAGATGATGTCACATGCTTGAGCGTTGTATTGCAGTATCTTCAATTCTTCCGCATTAGCTTCACGGTTCGGTTCTCTCCCATCGAAAAATTCACCTTGCAAGCCAATACAAATAATTGCCCAAACGGCAGGGTTATGTCCAAGAATATGCATTTTCATCTTATGCTTCCAACTAGCAAAATTAGTACCATCACAATAAGGACCTCTATGGTGATAATTTCCCTCGCTAGACGCCAGACTCTCCTACGTTGTGAAACCAAGGCTATGACCACCAAAAGCTATGGAAATCAAAGCAAATGGAGACCAAAGCTCTGATACCACTTGCATGACCCTGAAGTATGTCTAGAGAGGGGGGGGGTGATTAGACTACTTGACCAATGAAAACTTAACCTTTTCCCAATTCTAGAGTTTGGCAGATTTTAGCTACTTTAAGACAAGTCAAGCAATCATCACACACAAGCAAGCATGCAAAGAGTATATAGGCAGCGGAAATTAAGGCATGCAACTTGCAAGAAATTAAAGGGAAGGGTTTGGAGGATTCAAACGCAATTTGGAGACACGGATGTTTTTGGCGTGGTTCCGATAGGTGGTGCTATCATACATCCACGTTGATGGAGACTTCAACCCACGAAGAGTAACGGCTGCACGAGTCCACGGAGGGCTCCACCCACGAAGGGTCCACGAAGAAGCAACCTTGTCTATCCCACCATGGCCATCGCCCATGAAGGACTTGCCTCACTAGCGGTAGATCTTCACGAAGTAGGCGATCTCCTTGCCCTTACAAACTCCTTGGTTCAACTCCACAATCTTGTCGGAGGCTCCCAAGTGGAACCTAGCCAATCTAGGAGACACCACTCTCCAAGAAGTAACAAATGGTGCGTTGATGATGAACTCCTTGCTCTTGTGCTTCAAATGATAGTCTCCCCAACACTCAACTCTCTCTCATAGGTTTTGGATCTGGTGGAAAGAAGATTTGAGTGGAAAGCAACTTGGGGAAGGCTAGAGATCAAGATTCATATGGTAGGAATGGAATATCTTGGCCTTAACACATGAGTAGGTGGTTCTCTCTCAGAAATGGTAAGTTGGAAGTGTAGGTTCATTCTGATGGCTGTCTCCACGAATGAAGAGGAGGTGGAGGGGTATATATAGCCTCCACACAAAATCTAACCGTTACACACAATTTACCAAACTCAGTGGGACCGAATTGTTAAACTCAGTCGGACCGATTTAGTAAACCTAGTGACCATTAGTGATTTTTGGTGGGACTGACATGCAGCTCGGTGAGACCGATTCGGTTAGGGTTAGAGCATAACATAATCTCGGTAAGACCGATTACACAAACTTGGTGAGACCGATTTGGTAATAAGCTTTCCAGAGAGTTGGTCAGGTAAACTCGGTGGGACCGATTTGCTCTTTTCGGTGAGACCGAAATGTTACAAAAAGGAAACAGAGAGTTTACATTGCAATCTCGGTAAGACCGATCGCTCACTTCGGTTAGACTGAAATGTTATGAAGGGAAACAGAGAGATTGCAAACCCATCTCGGTGAGACCGAGATCCCTATCGGTAAGACCGATTTTCTTAGGGTTTGTGGCAGTGGCTATGACTTTTGGAATCGGTGGCGCCGGATAGGAAGAATCGGTGTGACCGATTTTGGCTTTGGGTTTAGGTCATTTGTGGATGTGGGAAAGTAGTTGAGGGTTTTGGAGCATATCACTAAGCACATGAAGCAAGAGGCTCATCAAGAAACACCCCATTCCTCCTTGATAGTAATGGCTTTGCCTATAGACTCAATGTGATCTTGGATCACTAAAATGTAAAATGAAGAGTCTTGAGCTTTTGAGCTTGAGCCAATCCTTTGTCCTTAGTATTTTGAGGGATCCACTTTCATCATCCATGCCATGCCATTCATTGAGCTTTCCTGAAATAATAGTCTTGGAATAATATTAGCTCAATGAGCTATATGTTGTTATGAATTACCAAAACCACCTAGGGATAGTTGCACTTTCACACTGCTACACCCATCGAGCTAAACAAGCTTAGTTGTACAAATTCATATATGATACTATTGCTGATATTAGTAAAATTGAGAGATGTTTAATTGGTTAGCTAAATGTTCCTACTTTAGTTTCGAAATGCATGTGAGCCACATATGGAGAGACCGGAAAGAATAGTATTTCTCTCTGCGCTCTGGTTCATCATGGGTGGCCAACCGACATTGTATTGAAACACTTGTAATATCTTCAATCTGCTTGGTCTTCTGCTCTTCTTTAAGATGATACTCTTCTCTTGCGGTCGACTGGTCAGGTCGAGTTGTTCTCCTTAGTATATTTTGAATCACGGTCAGTCGACTTGTTCTTCTTTACTATATGTTGAAGCTATCATCTGCGAAGTGTCATCACTTCTGGAGCTGTCATATTTTGAGTAGTAGGCCACATTATATTAATGCACACAACAAACTACAGCATGCATGGCATCTTTTAAAAGAATTGCAGAGATAGCACAAAGGGGTTTACAGGGAGGCAGTATTGGATTAGAATCACTTCTGCATTACAAAGAAAATCTCACTTGTTTTTATGTTTTCATGCATGTCAGGTATTGAACATTATCAAAATGAATATGAGAATGGGCGCACGAGAGGAATATTGCGGAACGATCCACTGGCTAACAAAGTTGGCATGGTGGAGGATGGCCTATCTTATTTACCCATCAAGGTGCTTGCTCTAACTTTGCAAAGTTGTATTGGTCACACATATTTTGCATATGACCTCTTGCATTTCTTCTACTTTGTTACACCATCTGCTTAGTTTAAGCATCATATATGAGTACATGCCATAACTATCCATTTTCTGTACCTATTCCATGTGTCGTTACACTATGTTTTTCAAGTCAAATGTTGTTCTTTCGTGATAGATGTCCAAAAGGAAGAGGGTGAGTGCAGATCCTCAAGGAGTACAAACTAGGTATTTGGAAAAGGTAGTGGTACCTGTTAAATCAGATAGATCGGAGCCACGTAAAACACAAGCCCAACTGTACCACACTTTACCACTACTCCAGTGGCCAAACCCCTATTAGAACTGCTGGGAGCCCAGCGTCAGGTACTGTCTATGATATCAATTCGAAATTTGAACTCCTAAATTTCTTCTTGTGCCTTACCTTCTCTCTTGTATGGAAACTAATTTCAAATGAATCTCCTTGCTCAAAGGATCATACGATCTCAAAACAATAATGGGATCTGCATTGCTCTTGTCAGTATATCTCTCCCTTTTGCCTTGTAACGCTGTACTTAATTAATTGCTATTTGATTATGTATCATTAGTCTGCACCTGAGCTTCATTATCCTCTGTTTCTTCCAATATTATTTGATCTATATTTACTTTTTGCAAAATGTAGAATAATGGCAACGCTTATAAAGAATTTTCTTTGGGGAATTTATTGAATTATCCTTCCATCAACATAGAGAAGGGCTTTGTCCAGCCCGTGGTAACATGTAATGTAAGTTCATCCTTCTCAAGCCTTCAAACTTTGTTCTAGTATAGATTTCGATA
The DNA here is from genome assembly GCA_021437245.1 of Aegilops speltoides. Taxonomy (NCBI): domain Eukaryota; kingdom Viridiplantae; phylum Streptophyta; class Magnoliopsida; order Poales; family Poaceae; genus Aegilops; species Aegilops speltoides. Next base: position 457,690,958 of record CM038144.1, read on the forward strand.
GGCATCATTGCCTCCACTGCTGTTTGCTTTGCTGTTTACATCTGATTTGATGTTTGCAACAACTACCAGTTTCAAATTGTAGTTGTAAAAACATGTTCCTTATGCAGAACAGATCCATTTATTTGCTTATATAATTGTGAAACCTGTTACGTGTCTCCTTGTTTCTCTTTCAAAGTCGTATCTCTTACGCCGGACAGAACTTTAGGGAAGATAGTGAGCCAAACCATCTTGAGGACAGTTAGATGACCCCAAGGTCCTGTCTTGATGAAGACAGTGAGTTGAAGCTACTCACCAGCAGGTGTGAGACAACCTCTATGCAGTCGCTGCCTCAATCAGTTCGACTTCTTCAGTCTCAACATAAAGCGGAAAGGCTTGCTTCAGCTTAGCTCTGACTTGAAGTCAAAGATGCAATGAAGATGTCAGCGGACTGCCGTGCGCACCATCATGCCTTAATCTAGTGTTGATGCATCTATCGTTGACACAACTGAGGTCTACTCAGCTTCTTCAGCTGTTTGGGGGCCCCGACCTGGCCAAGCCTAGTGCCTTCTGAAGTGCTCTCAGTTTTGTATATTCTTTTGTCGGCGCATGTATTTGCACTGGTGGCGAACTTTGATGCCCAGTGGATGTAATATGTGTGATAGCCGTGATAGCCTAGCGTAAGTTGCTTGCTTATTTATTTCCTTGTTGTCTTGTTTATTTGTTTGCTTGTAGTCATTGCAGTTCTTTTTCCGCGGTTTGCTAGTGGCTGCAATAACCTATTTTTTAAAACTAGACCACAATAACCATGGGCTAATATTTACTTTAGTGACACTGGGCCTCCTACGGGCCGTAGAAACAGTGGGCTGTAAGTGCATCTAGTGCCCCTTAGTGATTTTGGTGTATTGAAGACTTATAGGTTAAGTAACTGATGCGTTTGTGAGTGTACACAGGTCTATAAGTCTATGAGGAGTTTGATATTTACAGAGAAAGTTGACCCCTAAAAATGAAGTTCTTCAACTGAAGACTTTGATATTCTGAAGACTTTCTGAAGACTTTGAAAGTGAAGAAATTGCTGTGACCTTGAAGACTTGATATTCATTCGAGGAATTTGAAGCATGAAGACTTTTGTTTTTGTAGTTTCATTTTCTCTTTCTTGAGTCATAGGAAACACCATACAGTTAAAGGGGGTCGAGGAAATACTAAGGAAAAATTTCCATGTGATGCTCAACTCAAAATCCTACACCTACCAATCCCTTCGAGTGAAGCCATTGGAAATCTCATACAGTTCAGTCAAATTCATCAGCGACAGAGATGCAGTTCTTCTATTAACTGAGGACTTTGCTCTGACTGAGGAGTTAGGAATTCGCCAGTGCGAATTGCCTACACAGTGAGGAACATGATAGCCCGAGGAATTTGAGAGTCAAATTTCCGACCGTTCTTTGTCTTCTTGGCTGTCCCAAAATATCTTATCCACTATCATTGAAGGGCATTTATGTCTTATCATGTCGGGCTGCTCCCTAGGCTATAAATAGCCGCCCCCTACAACCACTAGCTGGTTGGCTGCTTCGAGAGAACTTGACACTTGTCATTTGAGAGCAACCCATCCTCTGAGGACTTTGAGCGAAAATCATCAAGTGAGGAAAATCCCAAAACCAAACCCCCACAAACCCAAAGTGATTGAGCATCATTGAAGAAGTTGATCCTGCATGGATCCGACGCTTGTTACCTTTGAAGACTGTGCTTCTTCCAGACGGTTAGGCGTCAAGGTCTAGAGCATCCAAGAGGAATTGTGGATCGCCAAGTGACCAAGTCTGTGAATGTTTGGAAGTCACCAAGACTTACCACGAGTGATTGGGCGAGGCTGCGTGGTCTTAGTTCAAGTAGAATACGGTGAGGACTGGGTGTCTGAGTTGCGGCTCGAGATCGGGTGTCCGGGACTGTGTGTCCTCGAGTTTAAATACTCAGCCGCTCCAACCAGACGTAAAACTAAGACAACAGTTGGAACTGGTTTACCAAATCATTGTCTTCACCAACTGACTGGTTCTATTTCCTCAACTCTTCCATTCCCTCATTACTGTGTTGAATGTTGTTCATATCTGTGCTTGAAGACTTTGACTGAAGACTATCACAAATTCCTCAGTTCAATTTCTTCAGTCTGTTTGTCTTCATCTTGCTATCCTGTGTTTACGCTTTCCATACTCTGTTTTAGTCTTCATTTCATCATGCTGACTATGTGTGTATCCTGTTATGTTTACTCCTGAGTACATATTCCGCTGCAAGTAGTTCTTCACTAAGGAATTTCCTCACCAGCAAATTCCTCAGTGAAGAATTCATAAAAATCGCCTATTCACCCCTCCCTCTAGTCGATATAACGCACTTTCAATTGGTATCAGAGCAAGGTATGTCGCCTTGAGTTATGTGTGATTTTGGTTTAACCGCCTGGAGTTTTAGTTATGTCGACCGCAGGTATGATCAAGGTCTCGGCTGGGTGTCCTACCTTTGATGGAACGGACTACCCCTACTGGAAGAACAAGATGCGAATGCATCTTGAGGCAATTGACAATGATCTACGGTATGTTGTGGAAAATGGTGTCCCTCATCCTCAAACACCGACCGCTACCGATGTGAAGAGATTCAAACAACTCGATTCTCAAGCGAAGAATATCATCTGTGGCCATCCGAGCAAAGGACGGTATGGAAGAGTGAGTGCTTTGGAAACCGCTAAGCTTATCTGGGATAGGCTGTCCAAAGTAAATGAAGGAGTTTCAACTCAGCGTGACTCTCGAGTCGATGTTCTTCAGAATCTCTTCAACCGCTTCAAAAGACTCGACAATGAGAATGTCCAACAAACCTTTGATCGCCTCACTGACATCTCAAATGAGCTTCAAGCCCTCGGTGCCACTGACATCACTGATCATGAAGTTGTGAAGAAACTACTGAGGTCGCTTGATTCCTCATTTGATACTCTGGGACTGATGATACAAGAACGTGCTGACTACAAGTCGCTTGATCCTGCTGATATCCTCGAAAGGCTAAACACTCACGAGTTTCAGCTTGCTGAAAAGAGAGATCTCTATGGCTCAAACTATGGCAAACCATGTGCCCTGAAGGCTAAGGTTGTGTCTGACTCTGAATGTGAGGATTCTGGTAGCAGCCTTGGCGATGCTGAAGAACTGAGCCAGGATCTAGCACTGCTTGTGAAGAAATTCCAGAAATTCACAAGACGTAGTCGCTTTGGAAAATCCTCAAGAGGAAATGATTCCTCATCCAGTGACTACAAGAGAAGACTTTGCCACAAATGCAAGAAGCCTGGTCACTATATTCAAGATTGTCCTCAGTGGGAAAAGGAAATGAAGAAGAAGAAATACAAGGATTACAGTTCTGATGATGCGAAGAAGAAGAAGAAATCGTCAAAATCTTCGTCATCAAAACCCTCAATGTCCTCATCTCACAAGAAGGGCAGCTCCAAGAAGGCTCGTGCATTCATTGGCAAGGAGATGGACTATGAAGCTGAATCTGAGGAAAATGATGAGGAGGAGTCTGAAGAATCTGAGTCTGGTGTGGCTAGTCTGGCCGTTGCTACCGCCTTCGTCAGCAAGTCCATCTTCAACACTGAAGAAACTGACTCCACCGACAAGCCTGATGAAGATAATGATGGCTACGCCCCCACCTATTGCTTCATGGCAAAAGGAGCTAAGGTACTCAAATACAACTCCTCTAACTCTAGTGAAAATGAATCTGATGAGGATCTCAAGCCCAGCTACTCTAAACTTGCTAAAATTGCTGTGAAACAACAACAGGCTCTTGAAAAGGTTCAAAACATGCTAGATAAAAGTGATGATATGTTGGGTGAAGAAATGGATTGCACTAAAGCCTTGACTGAAAATCTTGAGACTTGATCTAGGTATGATAATCTTCAAGGTCATCATAACTCTCTCTTATCTGATCATGAGAAACTTTCATATGAATTTCTTCAAGAAAAGCAAGATCATGAGAAGCTTTCTCTTGAAGCTCTTCAAAGAAAGGAAGATCTTGAAAAGCTAAGAGTGTGTTATGAAGATCTTCAGAAGGAGCACGATTCATTACTTGCTCAACAAATCAGCATTTCTCAGGAAGAATTTGTCCCTCCATGCTTAAAGTGCATTGAACGTGAATCTGCTAATTCTTCACCTGAATGTTCAAATGCTTCAAATGTTACAAATTCTTCATCTGCCTCTGCTATCACTAATTCCTCATCCGAGGACATTGCTAGTATCACGACAATGCAGGTGAAGGAATTGTACATGACAGCATGTACAAAAGCCTCAAAGGGCATCAAACACTTTGTGATGTGCTCAAAAAGCAGATCCTCAACAGAAACCCTAGGAAAGAGGGTATTGCCTTTGAGAGGAAACTCAATGCCGATGGAACATATTGGAAGCCTGAGCAGTATCCCAAAACCTCATCGGTTCTTGCAAAGGGACCTCCAGTTGATCCATCTAACTTATCCGGCTTTACGTGTGAATCTTCTCATTCCTCGATGAGTCATTTGACTCAACTATAAACTGTTCAAAAAATGTAATGGTGAAGTATTTGCTAGATATGTTGGCACTAATCTGCAGAACGGTTCCCCTATGAAGAAAATCTGGGTTCCCAAAAGCTGTGTTGAAAGTCTTCGGTGAATGTCCTCATGACACCACCATGAAGAACAGAACCCCAGATCAAATTCTTCATATGGACCAAATTCTTCACGAGGATCAAATTCCTCAACTGGATCAAAGTCCTCATATGATTGTCATCGTGCTAACAACTCTGTCTCGCAGGGTAGAGCTAAGGGCTATGAATATGTGCATTATTCTTCAAACCATTATGTTCATAAGTCCTCGAAGAATTACTCTGCTTATTCATATGCATATCCTAACCCCTCCTATGCTAAGCGAAATGGTTTGGCATCTTTGCCACCTTTCTCACATGGTGCTCGCAGGATGATGAACTCTTTGCCACCCCTCCAGATGTGGGTGGTGAAGAAAAAGAACTAATCTCTTCTGCAGGGTCAGGTCTCCAGATGTGCTCTAACGTCTGAAGAATTTGCTGGGGACTTGACAAAAGTGCCTGAAAGGACGCAGGCGAATCATGATGAAATGAACTTTCATTTCACACGTCCTCATCTTCTTTGTATCATTTCTTTGCTTGATGAAATTCATCTGATGAACTTGATATCATATTCTTCACTGATGAAGCATATGAGATTGTAAGCTGCACTAATTGATCTGCAGGATGATCAACCCAAAACCACTGAATGGGTCCTCGGTAGTGGATGTACAAATCACATGACTGGTGACAAGAATCTATTGATGGATGCTCCCTTATCACCGTCACCTCTGAAGCATATCATCTTTGCTGACAAAGGCAAAAGTCAGGTATTGGGTCTTGGTAAGGTTGCTATCTCTAAGGATAAGCACATGGACAAAGTCATGCTTGTTGAGTCCTTAGGATACAATCTCATGTCAGTCTCAATGCTTTCTGATCTTGATATGGTTGTCGTCTTCGGCAAATATCGCTGTGTTGTGGTTATGGAAGCTGACAATTCCAAAGTCTTCGAAGGCTTTAGGAGAGGAGATCTGTATATTGTTGATTTCTCGACAGGACCACAACCAGCCGTGTGTCTACTTGCAAAAGCTTCAGAAGGCTGGCTATGGCATCGACGACTTGGTCATGCAGGCATGAGGAATTTGAACACGCTTGCAAAGAAGAAGCATGTTATTGGCATTGAGAATGTCAAATTCCTCAAGGATCACTTATGCGGAGCATGTGAAGCCCGAAAAATGACCAAGGCCAAGCATCCAACGAAGACTATCATGACCACTACCCATCCATTCGAATTGCTTCACATGGACCTCTTCGGATCTAATCATTATTCAGCAGTCACTAACGATGCATCGTTATATGGTTTTGTCATTGTTGATGATTATTCTCGATATACATGGGTACACATTGTTACTTACAAACATGAAGTGCAGGAAGTCTTCAAACGATTTTCCTCGAGGGCTTCAACCAACTTTGGTGTGAAGATCAAGCATATCAGAAGTGACAATGGAACTGAGTTGAAGAATTCTGGTCTTGATGCCTATCTTGATGAACTTGGTATTACTCATGAATTATCTGCTCCCTATACTCCTCAGCAGAATGGCGTCGTGGAGCGCAAGAACAGAACTCTTGTTGAGATGGCTCGCACTATGCTTGATGAATACAAAACGCCTCGGCGTTTTGGATTGATGCAATTGATACTTGCCGCCACATCATCAACAGAGTCTATCTTCACAAATTCTTCAAGAAGACGCCTATGAACTCCTCAACGACAAGAAACCCAATGTGAGTTATTTCAAAGTCTTGATGCTAAATGTTGGATTAGAGATCCTCACCACAACTCTAAATTTGCACCGAAAGCACATGAAGGTTTTATGCTTGGTTACGGAAAGGACTCAGACACCTCTGAGTCTTCAACATTGTTCTTCACAAGATTGTTGACATTGTAGATGTGCGATTCGATGAAACTAATGGCTCGCAAAGAGAGCACCTACCTTCATGTTAGATGAACCAGCACCAAAGATGCTATCAAGCTCAAGGCAACTGAGGATGTTATTCCTACTGAAGAATCTGCTGAAGAATTCATTCCTGTTCGTGAAGAATGTCGAGCTGATGCACCTGAAGAACATGATGAGGAAAATGGTGCTGAGGAAAATGCTGATCAAAATCCTCAGCGACAACCAACTCATCCACGCGTTGCAAAAGAAGTGCAAGTGGAGAAGATCATCGATGACATTAGCACACCAGGTCCTCTCACACGCTCAAAAGCCTCACACTTATCTAACTTTTGTGGGCACTATGCTTTTGTCTCTATCTCAGAGCCCACTAAGGTAGATGAAGCATTTCTGGAGACGGAGTGCATTCAGGCTATGCAAGAAGAATTACATCAGTTCGAGCTGAACAATGTCTGGGAATTGGTCAATCGCCCAGATCCTCGCAAGCATAATATCATGGCACAAAGTGGATCTACCGCAACAAGCAAGATGAAAATGGCCTTGTGGTGAGGAATAAGGCACGACTAGTAGCTCAAGGCTACACACAGGTTGAAGGAATTGACTTCGATGAAACTTTTGCAACTGTTGCTAGACTTGAGGCTATTCGCATTTTACTTGCCTATGCTAACCATCATGATATCATCTTATATCAAATGCATGTGAAAAGTGCATTCCTCAATGGTAAGCTTGAGGAAGAAGTATATGTTGCTCAACCCCCAGGTTTTGAAGATCCCAAGAATCCTAACAAAGTCTTCGGACTCAATAAGGCCCTCTATGGCCTCAAGCAAGCCCCTCAGGCGTGGTATGACACATTGAAGGAATTCTTCATGAAGAATGGTGTCACACCCGGTTCACTTGACCCTACTCTTTTTACTAAATCATATGACGGTGAACTGTTTGTGTGCCAAATATATGTTGATGATATTATCTTTGGCTGTACTAACCAACGATACAGTGATGAATTTGCCTATATGATGAGTGAAGAATATCAAATGTATATGATGGGAGAATTGAAATTCTTCTTACGTCTTCAAATTCAATCGACACAATGGCATATTCATATCTCAGAGAAATACCTCAAAGATGTACCGAGGAAATTCGCATGCTATATTGCAAAGGCGTCAAAATTCCTATGCCCACAAATGGCCATCTATGCAATCGATGAAAATGGTATTGACTTGATCACAAGGTATACCGCTCCATGATTGGTTCTTTATTGTACTTATGTGCGTCTAGGCCGATATAATGCTTAGTGTTTGCATGTGTGCCCGATTTCAAGCTGCACCAAGGAATCACACCATAAGGCTGTGAAGCATATTCTTCGATATCTAGCTCACACACCAACACTAGGATTATGGTACCCCATGGGCTCTGCTTTTGATCTCATTGGATATTCTGATTCGACTATGCTTGGTGATCGTGTGGACCGCAAGTCAACATCGGCACTTGTCATTTCCTCGGACGATCTTTGGTCCGTTGGTCCTCGAAGAAAAGAACTGCGATCACCGCTCATCTGCTGAAGTTGAATACATTGCTGCTGGCTCATGCAGTGCTCAACTGCTTTGGATGAAGCAAACCCTCAAGGACTATGGCATCGACATGAAGAATGTGCCTCTCCTCTGCGACAATGAGAGTGAAATCAAGATTGCTCACAACCCAATTCAGCACTCGAAGACTAAGCACATCCAGATTCGTCATCATTTTCTTTGTGATCATGTGTTGAAGGGCGACATCTCCATCAAGCATGTGAAGACTGAAGAATAGCTAGCTGATATCTTCACTAAGCCCTTGGATGAGAAGAGATTTAGCAAGTTGCGGTGTGAGCTAAATATCTTAGAATCCTCGAATGTTCTTCGAAAAGGACACACATCCTAACCCTTATGCAGAATTAATGACTTAGATGTGCAACACATGAAGAAACATTTTTCTTCAATCAATGAAGAATAACACTCTAAGTGTGAAGAAATTAATGAAGAATCTGATTCTCAGAACCCTACGACAATTGTACGCAGTGTTTGAAATCATCATTCTTATACGGTGGGTTATGCCACCACAAAAGTGAAAATCTTCAATTTGAGTTTTTACTCATTTTTGAAATTCCTCGTTTTTTCTTCAACTTTGCAAAATCTTCAATGGTTCCGTCGTTTTTCTTCATTGACTATATATATATATATATATATATATATATATATATATATATATATATATATATATATATATATATATATATATATATATATATATATGTGTGTGTGTGTGTGTGTGTGTGTGTGTGTGTGTGTGTGTGTGTGAGTTTATGTCCTCTACAACATTCACTTATTGCTATTTCTTCAAGTTGTGATTTACGCTAAGTGAATGTGATCGACCCTTCCCCTCTATGCCATACTCAACCCAATCTATTCACAAATTCTTCGTATGCGTTACGATTGAAACTTCGCTCAAAGTCTTCACTGTGTGTCCTTGACACCAAGAAATGCGAATCTAAATTTTTAAACAAATCTTATCCAGATTTTCGTTTTTACCGCTCAAACCATTCCGCTTCCCATGATACATTAGTTTATTCACCCACGATCTTACACGATCTCATCTGCACAATGCGTGGGTGACACATGTCGCGTGAAGGAGAAAGGGCAGGGGCATGTTCGTCCCAAAATCTTCGGACGAACAGTTTTTACCGTGGCTATAAATACCCCTCTCCCTTCCTTACTTCATTTACTCCGCCGGTTGCTGTCTCTCGCTCGAGCTCTCCTCAAACCCTAAGCGCCGCCGCTACTCCATCGCCGTCGGTGAGGAAGAGCTTCACTGCCTCGACCTCGTCACCGTCGTACTCGCGCCGGCCGCGGAAATCTTCACTCCGCCACCGCCGTAGCCGTCTCCCTCTGCCAAGTTAGGGCGTGGGAGATCTAACGTGATGAACTTCATCACGGTTCATCTTTGTTCGTCGTGTTCTTCAGTTCGGGTAATTAAAAGTCATTTTTATTACTCACTTTGATTCTCAAATCTTTCTGAAAATCTTCAAAGGTGTTTTGCTCTTCAAATCTTCACATATGAACACCTCACACACTATATGCTCTTGATTTATCTCTCTAAGCATTCATTTCTTCAAGATTCCTCAATTGTGCGGATTTTCAATCTGTACAACTCTGGAACCTAAGACGAAATGCTTAGTGAAATTCCTCAAGGCTCAACTGTCCAAATTCCTCAAAACTTGTTCCTTTAAAAATCTTCTGAGAACGCATATGACCTCTCCAAATTCCTCGCACCTACACTCTGTTCACAGGTACTCATGTCCGCTGCTGAATCACTAGGTTCTCATCAACTTAACTCAGTTGTAGCGTTCCTCGAAGAAAAACTGCATACTTCTTCAGAGTGCTCTATTGTTCAAATTCCTCATCTGAAGAAAATGGCAGAAGGCAAGAGACCGCAGAAGGGAGGAAAGAAACCGGAGGTCATGACCGCCTTTGAGATCCCTGATGAAATATACAAAGACTATTGCACACCTGATGAAGCCAGATTTGGCAAGGAGAACAAAAATCAGCACAAAGTGCGCATCCAGAGGATAGAACGAAGATGGGCACGAGAGTGGAGGGAATATCGCTATGTTACTCCCAAGTACATGAAGAAATTCGCCTTAAACCCTCCATGCCGAAGAGCTCCTTTGGCACCTGGCCAAGTTGCTGATCCCACCAGCATCAAGCATGGTGAAGACTTTCCAGAAGAATGTTCCAGGCGCCTAGCCAAACTGGCAAGACAGACCAAGGAGACAGTGAGGAAATTCAATGAGGATTCTGCTGCTGCGGCTGGCGCTGAGACCTCGGTCAAGCCGAGGAAATCGATGCCGAAGAAGCCTGCTCGCAAGCCAAGTGCTTCACCGTCAGCGCCCTCACGGCCCAGTTCCTCAGCCGCGCCCTCACGACAAATTCCTCAGACTGCTGGTGCTCCCTCAAAATCCTCAGCAGCTCCCTCCAAGTCCTCAACTCCTGTGCATCTTGCAACATTTCAAAGGACTCAAGGTTTCTCGATTGCTTCTGGTGTCTCAGCAAGTTCCTCAGCTGCACCAATTTCCTCATCGGGCCCCACTCTGCTGAAGACAAAAGCAACTGCTGGACGCGGTCCTCGGCCAAGTCCTAGAAAGAAACAGATTGCCTTCAACGTGCCCTCTGATGATGAAGCTTATGATGAAGAACTTGCAGAAATCATCAGAAACAGACTCACAAAGGCCGCTAGAGCCAAAGGAACAATTATGCCTCTGCTTTTGGATCCGAAGAAGATCCTTGACTTCATCGACCTATGGCATCAAGATCCAAACACTCCCATGCCTGATCTGCCACTGACTCCTGCTCAAAGTCATATGCTGAACCATTTCATCGCTGAAGAGAAATGGAAATTTGAAAAGGCTCGTGAGATTAAGAGAGCACAAGCGAAAGGAGAAGCTTCGAGGAAGAACATCGTCAACTTGACTCCTGAAGAACTTCTCAAAGCTCAATCTGAAATCCAAGCCCTCAGCAAGGATTTCGATGCTTACAATGCTGATTGGCAAGGAGCCAAGGTGAGATTCGTCAATTTGACGAAGAAAATGTCAACTGCTGCAGCCCCATCGCAACAAGAAAATCCTCAGTCAAGACTCGCTCACCTCGCTTTGAACATGCAAGCATCGCTGATGACTTTCATCCTGGCGATGAAAATACAAGTTCCGTGGCTGATGACTCTATTCCACCGCCAAGAAATTCCTGTGGCATCCACTAGTGGTGCGTCTGAAGAAAATGAAGAGATCAGGGCAACTGCACCAGTTGCACCTGAAGAAACTGAATCACAGTCCTCAGCTCCTACTGCGCCAACACCAACTCCAATTCTTCCTTCTGCCTATGAAGTGAAGAAGACAAAGGCTACAGAGCAAGCTGCAGTGAAGAAGAGGAAGGCATCTGCTGCGTCAAATTCTTCGACTGCGAAGAAAATGAAGCCAATGACCAGCTCGTTTGAAAATCCCATTGATGTCGTTCCCATTTCCTCCATGTCGTCTAAGGAAATTGTTCCTTATGGACAAGACTACAAGATCCCAAGTGGATCTGATGAAGAAAATCAATTTGTTGCTACCTCAGAACAGCTTGATGAAGAAATTGAAGTGGAAACATTCCCTTCAACGCCAGTTGTTTCCTCACCCATGCCTCAGTTCACAGCTGAAGAGGCTGGTGTTGAGGAAATTGAAAAAGAAGATGAAGACGTGGATATTGGATGCACTACACCAGTGATGAAAGATGACTTTCGGGAAAGTCAAGATCCCAATACTCCTCTCTTCACTCCAATTCAACAAATTCCTCGGTCCCGGCTACAACTGCTCAATTGGGCTCAAGAAACTCATCCCACATCTTACATCAATGAGGAAATTCCAGCCGCTAGTGCTGAAGAACCTGCTGTTGATCCCCAGATTGCACAAGAAGAGGAACTAGAAATTCCTCAGCCTGAAGCACCTGAGATCGCGATTCCTGAGGTTGTGCTGCAAATTACTGATATTCCTCTGCCCAAACCGAAGAATCCGTTCTCGAGCAAGCAAAAATTTAAGGCTGAAGATTTCTTTTCTGAGCATGTGTTCTTCATCGCCATAATCCATATGACTCGCCGCATGAGGAAAAGACGCTTCGACTGCTACACAAGCCAACTTCTATTCCTCGGTGCTTTTGACAAGGACAAGATCTTCGATCATGAGCATATTCCTCATGTGGATATGGAATCTCTGCGTGCTTGAGCCAAGATTCGAGTTATTCATGATGCAGACTCCTAAATTTCTGACCGATATCTCGTGGATCGAATGAAGAACTCATACTTCAGTTCTATGCCACCCTGCACATCACCGGAGATGCTGAAGATGTCAATTCATGGGTTTTGGATTGGATGACAGAAAACACTCACTACGAGGCACCAGCAACTGAATTGCTTCGTGTCCTTCCTCTTGATCCTCCCCATGAAACTGCACGTTGCATCTACAATGACCACGAACTGTCTGATCATTTTATGCAAGTGCTCATGAAGCCTTTGAAGCCAGGGCAGGCCCCTCGAACCAAATTCCTTGTCAAGGAATTGCTGTATGTGCCTCGGACTGTCTATAGAATCTTGACGAAGACAATGAGTCCCATCAAAGGCCACGACTCAAATGAAGAAGATGTCGTTGGCATCATGAAGAACATGCTTTTCAACATAATTCATGGCGTTCCCGTCAACTTCCATGATTTCTTCATGAGGACTCTGGCTAATGTTGCAATGTCACCTTTTGAGCTGAAGCCATATGCGCCTTGGATTATGAGATTCATAAGGGCAAGATCTTCACTGAATTACAAGACTGACACTCTGAACCATGGCAGCTACTTGCCGCCCATTGAAGTCCTCAAGCGACCAGTTTCATCATCTGATGATAAGGGCAAGGCAGCAGCTGTGATTGATGAAGGCACTCGTCCATTGGATGGTCAATTCCGTCTAGCTACATCTTACTCCACCAATGACGATTCTGCAACACATGACACTTTGCGCAAATACCTCAGCCAAACAAAAGCCTCAAGCAACAAACCTGTGGTGATGACGGACCGTGAGTTACTCCTCGCCTTCATCAAGGTTGAACGAATCGAAAATGGGTGAAGCGCCAATTTCTCGCAATTCTTCACAACATGAGCTCAACACATAATGCAAAGAAGAAAATCAGTACTACCTTCATGAAACCCTCAACCGCACTGGCTGTTCTCAATCATGTATATTCCGCGAAGAATTGAAGACTATGGGTCTCTGAAGCATTTGACTGGTCTGCACCACCTCGAAGAAATTCAAGAGAGTCAAAGTTCCTGATCTAGTGGCGGTTCTTATTCTTCATCGCGTGAAACTGATGAACATGAAGATTTGGACGACATCGCGGCAGGCCCTACATCAACAACCAACCACGACAACGCCGGGCGCCTCCATCATCTTGAAAATCTTGTAGGCGTTAGTCCTCGCCGATCCTTTTGGTCATTTGATGACAAAGGGGAGAAATCTGAGTTAGTCTTCAAGCGGGTTTATAATATGGGCGTCTTTATTAAGTTACCACTCTCGTTCTTCCGAAACTTTTATTGGATCGAGTTGTAATCTTAAAACCGATGGTGCCTTGATACTTTTGGTCGTGCTCTGATGCTTTTGATGCAATCGAGCTCAAACTTTGATGTGCTATTCCGCATGCTTATTCCTTGTCAATATTATTGCACGCATGCTGAATCTCATCAGGCACCATATTTCATCATGCATTTCAAATTCTTCATATTATATGTCAAATGCGTGTATGAATTACAAGATATAGGGGGAGATCTCCATGATTTGATTCTTCAAATGTGCAATGCCTCACAAGCAAGTTCCTCACTATGCACATATTCAGGGGGACTCCTTCTATATCTTGCAATCAAATTCCTCAGTATCAGTATTTACACTTCATATGTTTATCCCCGTTGAAAACTTAACCTATGTTGTCATCAATCACCAAAAAGGGGGAGATTGTAAGTGCATCTAGTGCCCCTTAGTGATTTTGGTGTATTTAAGACTTATAGGTTAAGTAACTCATGCGTTTGTGAGTGTACACAGGTCTATAAGTCTATGAGGAGTTTGATATTTAAAGAGAAAGTCGACCCCTAAAAATGAAGTTCTTCAACTGAAGACTTTGATATTCTGAAGACTTTCTGAAGACTTTGAAAGTGAAGAAATTGGTGTGACCTTGAAGACTTGATATTCATTCGAGGAATTTGAACCATGAAGACTTTTGTTTTCGTAGTTTCATTTTCTATTTCTTGAGTCATAGGAAATACCGTACTGTTAAAGGGGGTCGAGGAAATACTAAGGAAAAATTTCCATGTGATGCTCAACTCAAAATCCTACACCTACCAATCCCTTCGAGTGAAGCCATTGAAATCTCATCCGCTTCACCAAATTCATCAGATAGAGACACAGTTCTTCCATTCACCGAGGACTTTGCTCGATCGAGGAGTTAGGAATTCGCCAAAGCTAAATTGCCTACACAAAGAGGAACATGATAGCCCCGAGGAATTTGAGAGTCAAATTTCCGATCATTCTTGTCTTCTACCGGCTGTCCCAAAATATCTTATCCACCTAACGGTCATATCATTGAAGGGCATTTATGTCTTATCATGTCGGGCTGCTCCCTAGGCTATAAATAGCCGCCTACAACCACTAGCTAGTTGGCTGCTCCGAGAGAACTTGACACTTGTCATTTGAGAGCAACCCATCCTCCGAGGACTTTGAGCGAAAATCATCAAGTGAGGAAAATCCCAAACCAAACCCCACAAACCCAAAGTGATTGAGCATCATCAAGAAATTGATCTGCGTGGATCCGACGCTTGTTACCTTTGAAGATCTGTGCTTCTTCCAGACGGTTAGGCGTCAAGGTCTAGAGAATCCAAGAGGAATTGTGGATCGCCGAGTGACCAAGTCTGTGAAGGTTTGAAGTCACCAAGACTTACCACGAGTGATTGGACGAGGCCTGCGTGGTCTTAGTTGAAGGAGAATACGGTGAGGATGGCTGTCCCGAGTTGCGCTCGAGACTAGGTGTCCGGACTGTGTCCTCGAGTTTAAATATTCACCGCTCCAACCAGACGCATAACCGAGACAAAGCAGCTTGAACCGGTTTACCAAATCATTGTCTTCACCAACCGACCGGTTCTATTTCCTCAACTCTTCCATTCCCTCATTATCGTGTTGAATGTTGTTCATATCTCGTGCTTGAAGACTTTGATCAAGACTATCACAAATTCCTCGCCAATTTCTTCACCTGTTTGTCTTCATCTTGCTATCCCGTGTTTACGCTTTCCGTACTCTGTTTTAGTCTTCATTTCATCATGCCGACTATGTGTATCCTGTTATGTTTACTCCTCGGTACATATTCCGTCAGAAGTAGTTCTTCACTAAGGAATTTCTCACCAGCAAATTCCTCAGTGAAGAATTCATAAAAATCGCCTATTCACCCCCCCTCTAGTCGATATAACGCACTTTCATGGGCCTTCTACGGGCCGTAGAAACAGTGGGCCTTCTACAGGTCGTAGAAACAATGGGCCTTCTACGGGCCATAGAAACAATGGGCCTTCTACGGGCCATATCATCAATGGGCCTTATACGGGCAGTATGATCGATTCGCCAAACATGGGCCAATAAGAGGCGACATTATGGCCGTAAACGGGCTAGAGTTGGAATCGTCCGTTCATGGGCCAACCATAACGGGCCATCGTTAGTAGGCCGTATTTCATGACGCTATGAAAACGGCCCAACGTGTTAACGGACCACAAACGGGCCGACTGTAACCATGGGCTGAATTTGGCCCATAAGCAGAAAATGACAGTAACGGGCCGTAAGTAAACGATTGCTGGAAATGAGCCCAAGAATAAATGGGCTCTGAGAAGGCCAAAAGATAACATGGGCTGGAAACGGCCCAACGGAATAACGGGCCCTTAATGGTATAAAGTGATACACTGTTCATTATGGGCCAGTTTCACCACGGGCCGTTAATGGGTGTAAACTAATACACTATTTATTACGGGCCAGTTTCACAACGGGCCGTTAATAGGCCAAGAGTTACATAGGGCCTCATATGGGCCGAAAGACATCATGGGCCATACATGGGCCAGAAGTGAAAATGGGCAGGAATCATATTGGGTGGCCCAGATGACGCTACTGGGCCTAATTCGGATAGGGCTTAACGGGCCTTGGGTTAGCGGGCTGTAAATGGGCTATATGCGAACAGGCCGTTAGCAGGCTTTACAATGGCCGGCCCGCCACCTTTTGACCAAGTCAAACGGGCCGGCCTTTTCACAGGAATAGGCCTTTGTTGGGCCATGCCACGTGTCGACGTATCATAGGCGCTTTCTGTCCAATGAGTGGATGACATCTGTCCCAACGGTGAGCCGACACGTGTTTCCTCCAGCGAATGATGATTTTACACGTGGAAAATCCCCATTGGTCGGGGCTGTTAACGGGTTATCGGATCCAAAACCTGTCCCGGTAGCTTAACAGTGTTCCATTACGGTGGATGCCACATGTCCATCACCCTTGACGAAAGCACTTCTATGACGCTCAATTTATCGTCATGGAAGTGGACACTTCCGTGATGATAATTTTGGTAATGTCATGGAACACTTCTACGACAGCACAGGTGTAACTATCTTGATTCTGTCACAAATTTGTCATGGATGTACATGCATGACAAAAAACGCGACCTACTATGACAAACACGTATCATCACGAAAATGTATTTTTTTGTAGTGGGTGCACACGCTCATCGGGAGGCGAGCCATCGGTTTGACCGCCGCCCGCCTCTCTCCCACAACTCCCACTACTCCATATTAATGGTGCGCCCGAGCGGCCGCACCCCCATCCTCGCTACGCACATACAATCCTCTCTCTCCGCTTGCATCCTCGACGCCGCTCTCGGTCCTCAAAGCCGCCAGTGTATGAGGATGCTGCCGAAGCGCCCCATCGGAGGGAGTGGTGCTATGTATTGAGCTCACGTTGGTTTTCCTTGAAGAGGAAAGGGTGATGCAGCAAAGTAGCGTAAGTATTTCCCTCAGTTTTTGAGAACAAGGTATCAATCCAGTAGGAGGCTCCTCAAAAGTCCCACGCACCTACACAAACAAACAAAGAACTCGCAACCAATGCAATAAACGGGTTGTCAATCCCTTCACGGCCACTTGCGAAAGTGAGATCTGATAGAGATAGAATGATAAGATAAATATATTTTTGTATTTTATAATATAGATGCAAAAAGTAAAGATGCAAATAAAAGTATATTGAAAGCTTATATGATAAAAGATAGACCCGGGGGCCATAGGTTTCGCTAGTGGCTTCTCTCAAGATATCAGAAGTATTACAGTGGTGAACAAATTACTGTCGAGCAATTGATAGAAAAGCGAATAATTATGAGATTATCTCGGCATGATCATGTATATAGGCATCACGTCCGCGACAACTAGCGACTCCTGCCTGCATCTACTACTATTACTCCACACATCGACCGCTATCCAGCATGCATCTAGAGTATTAAGTTCATAAGAATAGAGCAACACATTAAGAAAGATGACATGATGTAGAGGGATAAACTCATGCAATATGATATAAAACCCATCTTTTTATCCTCGATGGCAACAATAAAATACGTGCCTTGCAACCCTTTACACATCTTTGGTAAGGACATCGCAAGATTGAACCCAAAGCTAAGCACTTCTCCCATGGCAAGAAAGATCAATCTAGTAGGCCAAACCAAACTGATAATTCGAAGAGACTTGCAAACATAACTCAATCATACATAAAAGAAGTCAGAGGAGATTCAAATATTTCTTATAGATAAACTTGATCATAAACCCACAATTCATTGGATCTCGACAAACACACCGCAAAAAGAGTTTACATCGAATAGATCTCCACAAGAGAGGGGGAGAACATGGTATTGAGATCCAAAAAGAGAGAAGAAGCCATCTAGCTAATAACTATGGACCCGAAGGTCTGTGGTAAACTACTCACAACTCATTGGAGGGGCTATGGTGTTGATGTAGAAGCCCTTCGTGGTCGATTCCCCCTCCGGCAGAGTGCTGGCGAAGGCTCCAAGATGGGATCTCATGGATACAGAAGGTTACGGCGGTGAAAATTGTTTTTCGTTGGCTCCCTGGATGTTTTCAGGGTATGTGGGTATATATAGGAGGAAGAAGTACGTCGGTGGCTGCTCGTGGGGCCCAGGAGACAGGGGGCATGCCCAGGAGGGGTGGGCGCGCCCTCCTATCTCCTGGCCGCCTGGTTTGCTTCTTGACTTGCACTCCAAGTTTTCCGGATCACGTTCGTTCCAAAAGTAACGCTCCCAAAGGTTTCGTTCCGTTTGGACTCCGTTTGATATTCCTTTTCTTCGAAATACTGAAGTAGGCAAAAAAAACAGCAATACGGGTTGGGCCTCTAGTTAGTAGGTTAGTCCCAAAAATGATATAAATATGTAAAATAAAGCCCATAAACATCCAAAAGGGATAATATAATAGCATGGAACAATAAAAAATTATAGATACGTTGGAGACGTATCAAGCATCCCCAAGCTTAATTCCTGCTCGTCCTCGAGTAGGTAAATGATAAAAACAGAATTTTTGATGTGGAATGCTACCTAGCGTAATTCTCAATGTAATTTTCTTTATTGTGGCATGAATGTTCAGATCCAAATGATTAAAATAAAAGTTCATATTGATAAAAGAAATAGTAACACTTCACGCATACTAATCAAAGCAATCATGTCTTCTCAAAATAACATGGCTAAAGAAAGTTCATCCCTACAAAATCATATAGTTAGTCTATGCTTCATTTTCGTCACACAAAGATGTTCCCAACTTCTATACCCCCGATGACAAGCCAAGCAATTGTTTCATACTTAAATAATCTCAAACTTTTTCAACCTTCATGCAATACATGAGCGTGAGCCATGGATATAGCACTATGGGTGGAATAGAATATGATGATGGGGATTGAGGAAGTCCTGGACTAGGGGGTGTCCCGACAGCCGGACTATCATCGTCCGCCGGACTCCAAGACTACGAAGATACAAGATTGAAGACTCCGTCCCGTGTCCGGATGGGACTTTCCTTGGCGTGGAAGGCAAGCTTGGCGATACGGATATGTAGATCTCCTACCATTGTAACCGACTCTGTGTAACCCTAGCCTCCTCCAGTGTCTATATAAACCGGAGGGCTTTAGTCCGTAGGACACTACATACATTACAACAATCATACCATAGGCTAGCTTTAGGGTTTAGCCTCCTTGATCTCGTGGTAGATCCACTCTTGTACTACCCATATCATCAATATTAATCAAGCAGGGGCGTGGGTTTTACCTCCATCGAGAGGGCCCAACCAGGTAAAAACATCGTGTCCCTCGCCTCCTGTTACCATCCGCCTAGACGCACAGTTCGGGACCCCCTACCCGAGATCCGCCGGTTTTGACACCGACATTGGTGCTTTCATTGAGAGTTCCTCTGTGTCGTCACCGATAGGCTTGATGGCATCTTCAACCAACAATGCTGTCCCGGGTGAGACTTTTCTCCCCGGATAGATCTTCATATTCGGCGGCTTCACACTGCGGGCTAATTCGCTTGGCCATCTGGAGCAGATCGAAAGCTACGCCCCTGGCCGTCAGGTCAGATTCGGAAGCCTAAACTTCACGGCCAATGTCCGCGGAGACTTGATCTTCGACGGACTAGAGCCACAGCCAAGCGCGCCGCACTGTGACGATGGGCATGATCTAGCTCTGCCGCCGAATAGTGCCTTGGTGGCCACACATGAATCCGCTTCGGCCATCAGTCTGGAGCCGATCGCCCACATCGAGGATCGGTAGATAGACGCTGCCTCAGGGGCTTCAACTTCCATGGCGATGGAGCCGAACATCGATCTTGTCTCCCGCGAAACTCGTGATTCCGAGGTGCCGGACTCCTTGCCGTACTCCGAACCTCCCGTGCCCCTACCAATCGATTCGGATTGGGCACCGGTTATGGAATTCACCGCCGTGGACATCTTCCAACACTCGCCTTTTGGCGACATCCTAAATTCGCTAAAGAATCTCTCGTTATCGGGAGAGTCATGGCCGGACTATGGCCAGGATGGTTGGGGTACGGACGACGAAGAAATTCAGAGCCCACCCACCACCCACTTTGTAGCCACCGTCGATTTATCTAACCGACATGCTAGACTATTTACTCGGCGACATCGACGCTATGGACGGCGATGCGGAGATTTAACAGAACCAGCGCCTACAGGGCACTAGAAGACCACCTCGTCATACGACATATATATGGTGGACACCCCAAAAGACGGGGACGGCGAAGAAGCAGCAAAGGCAGACTCTTTAAAGAAGCAGCCCAAATGCCGGCGTTAGCGGCGCCGCTCTAAATCCCGCCACGGCAAGAATGGAGATTCCGGCACAGGAGATAATAATACCCCAAAGAGTGCCGAAGACAATCCCCTCCAGCAAGATTCAGCGTAGGAGGCTGCAGAAGCCAGCCCTCACGAGAGGGCGGCAGACGAAGAGGTTGAGGATCATAACTACATGCCTCCCTCCGAAGATGAAGCAAGCCTCAACGATGACGAATTCGTCGTACCTGAGGATCCCATCGAACAAGAGCGTTTCAAACGCAGGCTTATCGCCACAGCAAATAGCCTAAAGAAAAAGCAGCAACAGCTTCAAGCTGATCAGGACCTACTGGCCGATCGATGGACCGAGGTCCTCACGACCGAAGAGTATAAACTCGAACGCCTGTCGGTGTACTAAGGTAGGGGTACCTCAGTACCCCAACTTGTGCACGGGCAGCCGCAGCTCCCCGCAGCTGGATCCATCATATGCTTGCCGGAGGCCATTCCGGCTCCATACCAAGCCATTCAAGAACAAAGCGTACAAGACAGAAGCTTAAGACCCCGGCAAGAGGAGCTTGCCGGGAAGGCCGTTCCAGTCTCAAGACTACATCACTCATGCAAGTCCCAGGCGAGAGGAGCTCGCCGGGAAGACTAGAAGGTCACATCACAAAAAGACACGCCTCGGCACTATACGCGTCCCGGCGAGGGCCCGGGGAGCGGCAAGTTATAGAGCCCGACAAGCGCCCGGGCCCGGCAAGATCAAGACCCCGGCAAGGTACTTACCGGGAGAGCTGCGCTGCGTGCCCGCACTCCAGCTCATCTGCCCACGCGTCGCCTTTAGCCTTCTCCAGAGACGCGTGGCGGGTGGTCGTGGTTGCATGAGGGTGCGGTGGCACTCCACGGTGGTGGCTCCATCGCTGTGGCAAACGGAGACGCGAGGGCGGAGCTTTTGGGGCGACGGCGACGGGCATTTAATGCTCTTGTCCCTCTCTCACAAAAGTAGGTAGAATCCACTGCTCAAGCAATCGTAGCTGCACTGCTCCCCGACTGCTCCAACTACCACCTCTTTTACATTTTTACCCCTCTACCTTACGTTGACACCTGTCGGTGACCCCTTGCCCTATAAAAGGAGGCCCATGCACAACGTAAGAGGGGTTCCGATCATTCGCTACTCTCGCGAGGGGGGTTCTGATCATTCGCTACTCTCGCGAGGGGTTCGGAGGTTTAGCTACTCTCGCGAGGCTCGAACCCTTGGCAACTTTGGTGCCTGGGATTCGGCTGTTTCCACACACCACTCCACTCCACCACTCGCTCGCGTTCTTGAGCAAGATCAAATACAACACAAAGCAGCAGTAGGGTTTCTGCGCCACCATCGCGCCCGCTGGGTAAAATCACCAGCAGCGACGCCGATCGCTCTCTGGCATCCTCCGCCCTCGCATCAACACACGAAGGGCCGTCCCAGCGGTCCCATAGGTGTCGTCGCACCCATCGCCTAACGACATCTTTGGCGCGCCCGGTAGGGGCGCCGAGGTTGTGCGGACCTGATCCGCGTTCGCGGCCGCCGCTCTTCATCAACCTCTCCGGTTTAAATCGGCCGCTTCATCGACAATCGCGCCATGGCCTCAAGACGAGCTTCGAGGGTCGAGACTGCTCGCGTCTCACCCGCCGCCGCCAGAGCCGGCGGTGGGCGGAGGAGACGCCAGCGGGAGGGTGGACACCGGCGAGGGTACTCGCGGCGCCACCGGATCCAGGGACAGGGCGGATGACCGCGCCTCGGTCTTCGCAGATCCACGTCCATCCCAGCACGCGGCGACCCAGCAGCGCCATACCACGAGAGTTGATATCCGCCTGCTGGGGCGAGAATAGGCCGGAGGCTCGCGGGACGCTCCGGACTGCTGTCCATGCATGAGCAAAAGCGAAAGTGCCAGGGCGGGATCCTGCTCCTCCTATCGCTACTAGGGGTCCGAGCATATCCTGTCCCTCGCGCCGCTCGCTCCCGCTCCCCTCCGCGCCGGCAAGCGCATCTCCCTGGAGCGCTATGCTGTCGTCGAGGACGCGCCATCGAGCTCTAAGTCCGGCGAGGACGGCTCTGGTGCTCAATCCGACAAGCGCAGCTCCTCGGAGCGCTCTAAGCCCGGCGGCGATAGCTCCGGTGCTCGTTCCGGCAAGCGCACCTCCCCGGAGTGCTGCGCTGCCGTCAAGGACGCGCCACCGAGCTTCATTAGCAAGTGCAGAGAAACAAGAAAAAGAAAAGCTAAGTCGCTCGAGCCTTCGTGCAGAGCACTTCTTAATTCCATGCTTTTATTTGTTATATCCCCCGCACGCTCGTCCTTTGTACGCAAAGCCCGTGCGCAGAGGAGCCTGCCTGTGAATAGCCGCACCCTTATCTTGCTTCGAACACACACAACGAGTTAAAAGTGAGCCGCGACTAGCTTCGTGCCCTTGTTTCGTTTCGAGTCTGTTCAGCAAGTTAAGCGCGTCGCGAACTAGACGCGGCAAGGTTGCTTGCCGGAAGCGACGCCAGCCAGCGGGCTGCTGATGTCCCGTACTCAGCAAGCGCGTTAAAGCGCCGGCAAGTCCCCTAGAAGCGTAGGGTGAAAGTGCACAAAGGGCGTAAAGTGGGGGGGGGCGTAACGTAGCAAGCCCTGCCGTGAAATGTCCTTGGTATGAGAGGCTTGTGCGCGAGAGGAGCCAAGCCGCGGCCCAGTTGCGTACTTGTTTTGTTTCCGAGTCCGCTCAACAAACACAAGTGTGCTGCTGCACCCTTATCTTGCTTTCGAGCCTGCTCAGCAAGGTAAGCGCCAGAATCGCCCGGCAAGGTTGTTTGCCGGAAGCAACGCCACCAGCGGGCTGTCCCGCGGCAAGCGTGTTCGCCCCGGCAAGCTCCCCAAGAGCGAGAGTACAAACATACGAAGGGCAAGGCTCGGCATCAGACATGTAGTCAAGATTTATATACGCATACATAAACATGAAGCAGTCGCATATCTACCTCAGCTGTTTTCATGACTGAAATTGCAGCGACAAGGAGGAACCGAAAGACCGCACCAGCACCTAAGGACCGGCAAGCCCGGGTCGCCGGGGGCTGCGGGTGCCAAGGTTCTTCTTCGGCGAGCCAGCCTCGCTGGGGACTGCGAGAGCCAAGATTCGTCCCCGGCAAGACAGAGTTGCTGGGGGCTGCAGTATCAGATAAGTTTTTCATCCCTCGTCATGCATCCCCTCAAGGACTGGGAAATGCGGGGCTGCGTCTTTGAACGAGCGTGTCTCGTAAAAACCCGTACGTGGAGGAACCGAGTCGTGGTCCAGCTTATGCATTTGGTTTGTTTCGAGTCCGCCAACAAACACAAGTGTGCCGCTGCACCCTTATCTTGCTTTCGAGCACGCCAGCAGTTAAGCGCCGCGAATCGCCCGACAAGGTTGCTTGCCGAAGCGACACCACCAGCGGGCTGCCCCGCGGTCGACAAGCGTGTTTGCCCCGGCAAGCTCCCCGATAGCGTAAGAACACGCAAGGCACGCAATCAAGTAAAAGACTCAGTCCGCAAGCTTTCCTCTTTTCATTAAAAACATCCAATTTAGTACAAGTCCATAGAGGATGAAAACATGATAGAGAGGATTACAAGTTCTTAAATGCAGCTAATGCCCGAGGGCTTACAGCCTAAAAAGATAAGGTGCCGTGATCCTCTCCTGTTTCTCTGCTCAGAGTTCAGGAGGTAGGTCAAGGAGCCCCGGCAAGATAAGCCCGCTGGAGAGGAGACCCCGCAAGAAGAGCTTGTCGGGAAGGGCGAAGGAACGCCTAGGAGGGCGTGGCGGTGACGCCGCCAGCCCGTGCCCAGAGCTGCGCAAGGTGACGGGCATGGGGAAGCGCCGACGAGCCAGCGACAAGTCCTCGGCCCATGGAGAGCCACGGGCGCCAGAAGACACCAAGAGAACTTCCCGGGGGCCGGCCAGGAGCTTGGCGGAGTCGGAGGCGTAGGAGGCAGAGCTTGAAGACGGGGTAGTGGGACGTCAGCACGCTATCGAGGGCTACTCGCCCTCGTGCTGCGACGTAGCGGCCTTGCCGCCACTCCCCCTCTTCCTCTTCCGCAGCCTCCCTACGCCAACCGCCAAGAAGACGGCCCCGGGGAGTTCAGAAGGCCGGCAACCCAGAAGATGGGGTTGCCGGTGGCGCGCGAGGCAGCGGTGTCCGACGCCTAGTCGGGCCCGCCATCCCCCTCGTCGTCGTTGCCGCCCTCCTCGCCACTCGCCGAGGAGGGGCCTTCGCTATCCGAGGAGCTGTCCACACAGCAGCGCACCCGGGTTCCATAGTCGCCGAAGACCTTGACGGCAAGGAGGTCACCATCCAATAACTTGAAATGGAGGGTGAACCCCGCCGTCAAGCTATGGATCCGGCGAACGCCTTCCACCCTCGCCGAAGAACATCACGCCGGGCTGGGGACACGACACTCACCCGAAAGTGCCGCTGATCCCGCAGCCCTCATGCGTAACTCCATCACGTCGGTGGATCCGTCCCATCGCGCCCGCGAACGGGACCGCAGCCGGAGGCGGCGGCGAGGCGCCCGCGGCTTGATGAAGAACTCCTGGGGTCATTCTCGGTGTGGACCGCGCCGTGGTCGAGACGCCGGGAGACGGAGGAGGCACGCCGCCACGGCCGCCTCTCCCCGACCGCCTCGCCACGCCCTCGCCTCGTCCGCAGCCACGCCCCTCCCTCCCTCTCGTGGCCGGCTCCACCGCCACGGAGCGGATGGGGAGTGGTGCGCTGCCTAGAAGCGACCCTCGCCGCCACCGTTGAAGAGCCGGGATTCCCTCCTTCCATGGCGGCAAGAAGAACAGAAGAATTCAGAAAAAGGAGGACAAAGACCGCAGTGGAAGAAAGCTGCGAAGAAATAGTACCCGCCAGGATAGTTGTCCATGGTGGCGGCCGGATGAGCCCTGGTCCGAGGATGCGCCGAGGTCCTCTTGGACCAGAACAAGAAATACTTGGCCCAGAGTTCTTGCACGCCGAGCCGCGGCGGGAAGACGACGTTCTCCCTCCGCATCTGGGCGAGCTCTTCCGCCTGCTCGGATTTCTCCTTCTTAATCTTCTCCGCCTTCTCCTTCCCCTTCCTGGTCTTCGGGGCCATGGCGGAGGCGGTGAGGGAAGGGGGACGAAGAATCCGACGACGCCGCGAACAAAGGAAACAACGGAGGAGATGCGGAGGCGGAGCGCGAAGAGGGTTTTTTCAAGGAGGAAGAAGAAGCAATGAAAGCGATGGAGGGAACCGCTACCGCTTCCTCTGTTTTTATGGGGAAGTGGGGGGGCGTTCCGCTCTTCCCATTAAAGGACGTGGGCACGTCCCATCCCACGACGCCGCAATCGACGCGTGCTGTTCCACGGAGAGGCGGCAGAGACGGAAGTGGGTTCGACGCGCCATGGGCTTCACAGCGTGCAGACCTTTGCCTTGGGCCTGCCCAACAGCGCTGGCACTGTATGGCCCAGGCCGGGGCTCTGTCGGTGTATTAAGGTAGGGGTACCTCAGCACTCCAACTTGTGCATCGGGCAGCCGCAGCTCCCGCACCTGGATCCATCATATGCTTGCCGGAGGCCATTCCGGCTTCATACCAAGCCATTCAAGAACAAAGCGCATAAGACAGAAAGCTTAAGACCCCGGCAAGAGGAGCTTGCCGGAAGGCCGCTCTGTGCTCAAGACTACATCACTATGAAGTCCCAAAGCGAGAGGAGCTCGCCGGGAAGACTAGAAGGTCACATCACAAAAGACACGCCTCGACTATACGCTGGCCGGCGAGGGCCCGGGAGCGGCAAGTTATAGAGCCCGACAAGCGCCTGGCCCGGCAAGATTAAGACCCCGCAAGGTACTTGCCGGGAGAGCTGCGCCATGTGCCCGCACTCCAGCTCATCTGCCCACGCCGCCTTTTAGCCTTCTCCAGAGACGCGGGCGGGTGGCCGGCTGCATGAGGGGTGCGGTGGCACTCCACGGTGGTGGCTCCATCGCCGCGGCAAACGGAGACGCGAGGGCGGAGCTTTTGGGGCGACGGCGACGGGCATTTAATGCTCTTGTCCCCTCTCACAAAAGTAGGTAGAATCCACTGCTCAAGCATCGTAGCTGCACCGCTCCCAAGACTGCTCCAACTACCACCTCTTTACATTTTTACCCTCTACCTTACGCTGACACCTGTCGGTGACCCCTTGCCCTATAAAAGGAGGCCCATGCACAACGAAGGGGGTTCCGATCATTCGCTACTCGCGAGGGGGTTCTGATCATTCGCTACTCTCGCGAGGGGTTCGGAGGTTTAGCTACTCTCGCGAGGCTCGAACCCTTGGCAACTTTGGTGCCTGGGATTCGGCTGTTTCCACACACCACTCCACTCCACCACTCGCTCGCGTTCTTGAGCAAGATCAAATACAACACAAAGCAGCAGTAGGGTTTTACGCGACCATCGCGTCCGGCTGGGTAAAATCACCAGCACAAGATCGCCTCGATCCGCTCTCTGGCATCCTCCGCCTCGCATCAACACACGAAGGGCCGCCCCGCGGTCCCATAGGTGTCGCTGCACTCCATCGCCCAACGATAACGCCTCCAAAAGTTACCTAAGACACAAGCTGCTCCCGATTAGAGGAGGAAGCATACATACCTCAATCACCAACAAGACGATATGGTCGACCGACCACCCCGTGGTCGTGATGAGAGGCATCCAGTGCCCCAGCCAAGACTGCACTCTCGCATCGCTCCAAAAGTACGGCCAAGAGGGAACGACCGGACTTGCGAGACATACCGAGGACAAAGCAAGGCAATCCAGATCCATTTACGGATCACGTATGCCCCCATGACCCATGATTTAATACCGCCACGCCGGATACAATAACCCGCCGGGTCAACACGGCAGACAGCGCTCTCTCGAAGCTGCGCCATGATATTGCTCAATACAGAAGCGCCGACACCCGCTTATGCTTCACCGACGGTAATGGACCATCAAATCCTCAAGGGTTTAAACCCAGAACATCGAATCCTACGATGGCACAACAGACCTCAGCGGTTTGGATCAAGATTATCTTCCACATCCATATGGCTGCGGCGACGATCTCCATGCCATCAAGTATCTCCCACTCAAGCTTAAAGGACCAGCTCGGCATTGGCTAAATAGCTTGCCCGCATAGTCAATTGGGTGCTGGAGGACCCGAAGCCGCATTCCTCGACAACTTCCGTGGCACGATAAAGCGACCACCGACGCCGATGACCTAAGCCACATTATTCAGCAGCTGACGAATCGCCGACAATTCGACACGGTTCTTGACAAAGAAAACCAAATCGCCGACCGTCCGGATGCAGAGGCCCTTGCAGCCTTCAAACATAACATCCGGGACAATGGCTAGCCCGCACCCGGGCAGGAAAAGCCAAATCTATGGCAGCCTCGTGATCATTAATGACCTGCTTCAGGCGGGAGAGGACAGCTGGCTAGCCCGCAAAGAACAATCTCCGTAAAATTCCGCAGTCCGGATACTAAGGACAACAACGGCAGGTCACATCGAATAAAACAAACGCCAATTAACGGCGACGATAAGGAGGATACGGCAGTCAACGCCGGATTCCGAGGCTCTAAACCCGGTCAGCGGAAGAAGCCATTCAAAAGAACCACTCCGGGTCCGTCCAATTTGGACCGAATACTCGATCGCTTATGCCAGATACATGGCACCCCTGAAAAACCAGCCAATCACACTAATAGAGATTGTTGGGTGTTCAAGCAAGCATGCAAGTTAATTGCCGAAAACAATGACAAGGAGCTAAACAACGACGATGAGGAAGAGACCCGACCGCCGAACAATAGAGGACAGAAGGGTTTTCCCCCACAAGTGTGGACGGTGAACATGATTTACGCGACCCATATACCCAAGAGGTAGAGGAAACGCGCGTTAAGGGACGTCTATGCGATGGAGCCAGTCGCCCCCGAAGTTCAATCCATGGTACTCTTGTCCGATCACTTTCGATTGAAGAGACCACCCGACCAGCATACGCCATGGCGGATTCGCCGCATTGGTTTTAGACCCAATCGTCGATGGATTTCACCTCACGAGAGTCCTGATGGACGGCGGTAGTAACCTGAACCTGCTTTATCAGGATACAGTGCGCAAAATGGGCATAGACCCCTCAAGGATTAAACCTACAAAGACGACTTTTAAAGGTGTCATACCAGGTGTGGAAGCCAATTGCACAGGCTCCGTAACACTGGAAGTGGTCTTCGGATCCCCGGATAATTTCCGGAGCGAGGAGTTAATCTTCGACATAGTCCCGTTTCGCAGCGGCTATCATGCTTTGCTCGGACGGACCGCGTTTGCAAAATTCAAAGCGGTGCCGCATTATGCATACCTCAAGCTCAAGATGCCAGGCCCTCGTGGAGTCATCACGGTCAACGGGAATATGGAACGCTCCCTCCGAACGGAGGAACATACAATGCTCGCGCGTAATGCAGAGCAGCCTCTTAAGGCAATTTTTGAGTCCGGCCGTTAAACGGCCGGATACAGCAAAACGCACCCGAAGCAATACCAACCAAGACCGTCTGGGGCGATTAGAGCATGCGTAGCAATGCGGCCCCAACCCTCGCCTGCGCATTATCGCAAAAATAACACTTCGCGTACATCATTACGCTTTGGAGGTACCATGGGCACAGGGGAAGGGGCACGATCGCAATGGACCCAGAGTGCGGTTCGACCACACCAGGGGCTCGCAAGTGTGCCCCCCTTTTTTCTTATTTTATTTTTCTTCTTTATGTACACAGACTGCTAACAGAGGCCCCGTCCGCGATGAACCCGCCAACTCATGATGCAACAAATGGGACTAAAGAAGGCTGCATTTAACACTCGTGGTCTCACTTACGAGCATTAAATTCATTATATACACCAAGTCCGCAGCTCACCCTCGAGGGGGACATGTTTACTTAGTCCAAATCCCTTGCTTACCGTGAGATTCAGATTAGTCCGCATTCATAGCAGACTTTCTTTCATAAATAATGCAGCACCTTTTTGACTGCAATTATATTACCTTTTATATATATGCTCATTACATGACATCTCGCACCAGATATTTTGGTACGGCCAATACGCCAGGGCTTCGTTTCAAATTATGGTGTGATAAAGTCCGAACACTTTCATAAGTGCGGCACCTCAACTTATAGCATTATATGAATCGGCTTCAATCATGTCTTGGGTCAATAGTTGGGTTTGCCCAGCTCCCACGCTTTGGTGCCTTATGTTCCGCTCTATCGGCTAAGGTGGCACTGGAGAACCATCGCGATTGCGCCTCGCTTGAGCCGGGTGAGCGCCTCAAAGGAGAAAGCTAAACCGACCGGCATGATAAGGCGAGAGACTGGTCCATGTTCGAGAGGTTTTTTCGGTCCTTAAAGACTCACGCCGCTCGAAGGGTTCCGACAATGTCCGACGAAGGCGTGATAGCGCCTCGATTCGGCCTTCCGGTACCGTGGGCTTCACCAAATTTAAAATTATAGAATTCTATGGCTAAGGAGAGTGTTCAAGCACTATAAGTCCGATTGCCTTGTTCGCTGAGTTGAGCGCCTCAGATGGACCCAATAATGGGAACAAGACTACTCAAGTTTATCCCAACACCCCAAAGACTGTGGCTTGGGGGCTGAAGCCAACGACTTGCCATCTCTCGATTTTATAAACGGCGGCACAGAAGGTAATATTTTAAATTAAACAAGAGTTGCTTAACGCGCACATGAACAAAGTTTCAGCGCACAGGATAATACATAACGAGTTTACTCAAAGATTACATTTCTGGGGCACTCATCCGCAATATCGCGGGCTCCCTTCAGGATAGTTTTATAATACATTTCGGGCGCGCGATACTCCTTGCCCGGTGGCGGTGGGTCCGTGAGAAGCTTCTCTGCATCCAACCTGCCACAATGCACCTTTGTGCGGGCGAGGGCCCGGCGAGCACCTTCAATACAGTCGGAGCGCTTGATGACATCCACCCAGGGGCATGCATCCACCAGCCGCCGCACGAGGCCAAAGTAGCTCCCAGGCATGACCTGTTTAGGCCACAGCCAGACTATAAGGCCCTTCATGGCCTCCTCAGCTACCTTAGGAGTTCGACCAGCCGCTTCACCGGTCGCTTGGGGCACCGGATGGCCGACCTCAGCAGATCGAGACCGAAGACCTTCTCCGCCGAGCTCCTCCCCGCCACGATAGAATGCGGCGCATCGACGCACTACGCGGCAGATCTGCAAACGCCCCTGGAGAGCTCCGAATGCGGGTAAGTGTCACGTAGTTTATATTAACATGCCCGCTTTGTATGAAAAATGCCTTACCCACCGCTATCTTCTTTATATCCTCAACCTCCTCAAGGGCTTTATGGGCCTCGCCTTGGCGGATTTACACTTTCGAGACCGAGGCAAGCTCGGACTCGAAGTCTTGAGTCACGCCCAAACCCTCATGCTTTTCCATGAGAGCCTCGGAGCTCTTGCCGAACTTCCGCCACCCGTGCCTCTTGTTTCTCTCGCTCGCTTATTCTCAAGGCCGCATTATGCTCGCCATGGACACAACCTCCTTCGTGGCTGCCACCTGCTAGTGGCCCCGCAAGACCCATATTATCCTTGTTAACTTTATTGCAACCAAAACCCTTTTCTCAGAAGGTAACTAGTCAAAGTGGTGTTACTCACCTTCTTTGTCCTCGAGCTGCTTCTTGGCATAGCCGAGCTCATGCTCGAACCGCCGAGATCCTTCTTCAGACATCGACCTCCGCCGTTAGTGCGGCAGAGGTCAGCGCAGCCTCGCAAACCCATATTGACATATTTTAAGCAACCTCACAGATATCTTGTTAGATCCTCACCGCTTTTTCTTTCCCAACACCGAACTCGAGCATCGTGGGCTACCGCCTATGCGGTATTACATTACATAACTTTAACTTCTTACCTCAAAGCCTGTTAAAAGGTTGCTGCAGGCTTCGTCAGCCCGCCTAGCAAGTCAACTTTCAATCACCGCACTCATGATAGTGCGGTGTTCTTCCTCGATGGAAGCGCCTTTAAGCGCCCAACAGTTATCCGCGCCCGTTGGACGGAGGTCGCCGTGTCACGGTCTTGCTCTTCCTTCGAAGGCCGCTTGCTGACTCGAACCATCTGCGGGTTCCGGCGTAGAGTCCGCACAGAGTCCGGAGGCAGCTCGACGGGCGCCCGAGCCTCCTCCCGATGGGTCCTCTTCGATCCCACCTCGGCGCCTTCGCCACGGGGTAGTGGCGGTCGGAAGTGAATCCACATCCGACGGGCTATTGACCCGCTTGATGAAGCGGGAAGATCATCATCGGCCGGACTACGGATGTAATGCGGCGTTAGAAGGACACTACACGGCACGAAAAGAAATTGCATATCAAGGATCCGGATACGTGACGATCTTGCTTTGGACGCCCGCCCTTGAGGCCACTCATCCTCGCCAACGGAGGTGTTGGCAAACTGTCCGGGGATAGTCCTCCCCTCTGACCCTTCGGCCTCCCCTATTGGGGAAGCCCTCTTCTTCTCTCTCCTCCGGAGAGAGTCCTCCTCCTCCTCGTCATCTTCGGGGAGGAGTCCGCCGTCGTCGGACACTGATTGCGGGAGCTCTTTCGAGTCCCCGCGCCACCTTCTTGGTTTTCTTCTCCGGCACCACATGCGGTGCCGAACCAGCAACCCCGCTAAACAAGCGCCCACTGGGTCTTCGCATGGGAGCCGGGCTGATAAGTTGCTCGGCCTTCTCCATCCATTCTCACAAAGGAAAAGAAAGAATGAAGCCCTCTTAGAATCAATTCGATTATTACAAAGTGTCCCATAATGGGGTTGAATCACTCACCTCGCCGGGCTTGATGCTACGAGCTAAATCCGTGATCTTCCGTCATGGATGCGGGGCTTCGGCACTTAAACTTAAACAGTAACCTCCAGCGCCTTCAGATGTCGATCAAGAGCCCGCTCAGCGCCTGGTGCTGTTCCGGATTAAACTCCCACAGATTGAATGCCCGTTCTTGGCATGGGAGAATTCGGCGGATGAGCATGACTTGGACCACGTCGACGAGCCTGAGCTTATTGCTCACCAGCTTCTGGATGTAGGCTCGGAGTCCCGTCACCTCCTTCGGATTGCCCCACAGCAAGCCCTTCTCTTTCCAGGAGGTGAGCTACGTGGGGACGCCAGATCTAAACTCGGGGGCCGCCGCCCATGTGGGCTTGCGCGGCTCGGTGATATAGAACCACCCCGATTGCCACCCCTTGAAGGAGTCCACAAAGGTCCCTTCGAGCCAATGGACGTTGGGTAATTTACCCAACATGGCGCCCGATTCCGCTTATGCGTTCTTTCACAACCTTCGGCTTGACGTTGAAGGTCTTGAGCCATAGGCCGAAGTGGGGCCGGATGCAGAGGAAGGCATCGCACACGACTGAAAGTGCGTTTAATCGACTAGAGGGGGGGTGAATAGGCGATTTTTATGAATTCTTCACTGAGGAATTTGCTGGTGAGGAAATTCCTTAGTGAAGAACTACTTGCAGCGGAATATGTACTCGTGGAGTAAACATAACAGATACACACATAGTCAAGATGATGAAATGAAGACTAAAACAAAGTACGGAAAGCGTAAACACAAGATAGCAAGATGAAGACAAACAGATCAAGAAATTGAACTGAGGAATTTGTGAAAGTCTTCACCAAAGTCTTCAAGCATAGATATGAACAACATTCAACACAAGAATGAGGAAATGGAAGAGTTGAGGAAATAGAACCACCAGTTGGTGAAGACAATGATTTGGTAAACCAGTTCCAACTGCTGCCTCGGCTTGTACGTCTGGTTTGAGCGGCCGAGTATTTAAACTCGAGGACACACAGTCCCGACACCCGCCTCGAGCCGCAACTCAGACACCCAGTCCTCACCGTATTCTCCTTGAACTAAGACCACGAGGCCTCGGCCCAATCACTCGTGGTAAGTCTTCAGTGACTTCCAAACCTTCACAGACTTGGTCACTCGGCGATCCACAATTCCTCTTGATGCTCTAGACCTTGACGCCTAACCGCCTCGAAGAAGCACAGCCTTCAAAGGTAACAAGAGTCGGATCCACGCAGATCAATTTCTTCAAGATGCTCAATCACTTTGGGTTTGTGGGGTTTGGTTTTGGGATTTTCCTCACTTGATGATTTTCGCCAAAGTCCCTTGAGGATGGGTTGCTCTCAAATGACAAGTGTCAAGTTCTTCGAGCAGCCAACCAGCTAGTGGTTGTAGGGGCGGCTATTTATAGCCTAGGGAGCAGCCCGACATGATAAGACATAAATGCCCTTCAATGATATGACCGTTAGGTGGATAAGATATTTTGGGACAGCCGGCCAAGAAGACAAAGAACGGTCGGAAATTTGACTCTCAAATTCCTCGTATTATCATGTTCCTCGTTGTGTAGGCAATTCAGACTGGCGAATTCCTAACTCCTCGCCAGAGAAAGTCCTCAGTGAATGTAAGAACTGCGTCTCACATCAATGAATTTGATCGAATCAGTATGAGATTTCCAATGGCTTCACTCAAGGGATTGGTAGGTGTAGGATTTTGAGTTGAGCATCACATGGAAATTTTTCCTTAGTATTTCCTCGACCCCCTTTAACAATACGGTGTTTCCTATGACTCAAGAAAGAGAAAATGAAACTACGAAAACAAAAGTCTTCACGCTTCATATTCCTCGAATGAATATCAAGTCTTCAAGGTCACACCAATTTCTTCACTTTCAAAGTCTTCAGAAAGTCTTCAGAATATCAAAGTCTTCAATTGAAGAACTTCATTTTTAGGGGTCGACTTTCTCTCAGAAATATCAAACTCCTCATAGACTTATAGACCTGTGTACACTCACAACAAGATCAGCATACTTAACCTATAAGTCTTCAATACACCAAAATCACTAAGGGCACTAGATGCACTTACAATCTCCCCTTTTGGTGATTGATGACAACATAGGTTAAGTTTTCAACGGGATAAACATATGAAGTGTAAATACTGATATTGAGGAATTTGATTGCAAGATATAGAAGAACTCCCCTAATATGTGCATAGTGAGGAA
The DNA here is from genome assembly GCA_021437245.1 of Aegilops speltoides. Lineage (NCBI taxonomy): Eukaryota > Viridiplantae > Streptophyta > Magnoliopsida > Poales > Poaceae > Aegilops > Aegilops speltoides. Next base: position 457,725,438 of record CM038144.1, read on the forward strand.
TTTGCTTTTGAGGCATTGCACATTTGAAGAATCGAATCATGGAGATCTCCCCTATATCTTGTAATTCATACACGATTTGATATATAATATGAAGAATTTGAAATGCATGATGAAATATGGTGCTCGATGAGATTCAAGATGCGTGCAATAATATTGACAAGGAATAAGCATGCGGAATAGCACATCAAAAGTTTCAGAGCTCAGTGCATCAAAAGCATCAGAGCACGGCCAAAAGTATCAAGGCACCATCGGTTTTAAGATTACAACTCGATCCAATAAAAGTTTTGGAAGAACGAGAGTTGTAACTTAATAAAAACACCCATATTATAAACCCGCTTGAAGACTAACTCAGATTTCTCCCCCTTTGTCATCAAATGACCAAAAGGATCGAAACTAAGGACTAACGCCCCTGAAGATTTTCAAGATGATGGAGGAGCACCAGCGTTGTTGGGGTTGGTTCTTGATGTAGGGCCTACCGCAGTGTCGTCCAAATCTTCATGTTCATCAGTTTCACGCGATGAAGAATAAGAACTGGCCACTAGATCGTGAACTTTGACTCTCTTGAATTTCTTCGAGGTGGTGCGCACTACCAAATGCTTCCCGAGACCCATAGTCTTCAATTCTTCCGCTGAATATACATGATTGAGAACAGCCCAAAGCGGTTGAGGGTTTCATGAAGGTAGTACTGATTTTTCTTCACCGCATTATGTGTTGAGGTCATGTTGTGAAGAATTGCAGCAAATTGACGCTTCACCCATTTCTCGATTATGCTCAACCTTCCGATGAAGACCGAGGAGTAACTCACGGTCACCATCACCTGTGGTGCCGTTGCTTGAGGCTTTTGCTTGGCCGAGGTATTTATGGCAAAGGTCATGTGTTGCGTAATCGCCATTGGTGGAGTAAGATGTAGCTAGACGGAATTGACCATCCAATGGACGAGTGCCTTCATCAATCACACCGCTGCCTTGCCCTTATCATCGATGATGAAACCGGTCGCTTGAGGACTTCAATGGGCGGCAAGTAGCTGCCATGGTTCAGAGTGTCAGCCTTGTAATTCAGTGAAGATCTTGCCCTTATGAATCTCATAATCCAAGGCGCATATGGCTTCAGCTCAAAAGGTGACATTGCAACATTAGCCAGAGTCCTCATGAAGAAATCATGGAAGGTGACGGGAACGCCATGAATTATGTTGAAAAGCATGTTCTTCATGATGCCAACGACATCTTCTTCATTTGAGTCGTGGCCTTTGATGGGACTCATTGTCTTCGTCAAGATTCTATAGACAGTCCGAGGCACATACAACAATTCCTTGACGAGGAATTTGGTTCGAGGGGCCTGCCCTGGCTTCAAAGGCTTCATGAGCACTTGCATAATATGATCAGACAGTTCGTGGTCATTGTAGATGCAACGTGCAGTTTCATGGGGAGGATCAAGAGGAAGGACACGAAGCAATTCAGTTGCTGGTGCCTTGTAGTGAGTGTTTTCTGTCATCCAATCCAAAACCCATGAATTGACATCTTCAAGATCTCCGTGATGTGCAAAGTGGCATAGAATCAAGAATGAGTTCTTCATTCCAATCACGTATATCGCAGAAATTTAGGAGTCCTGCATCATGAATAACTCGAGTATCGCTCAAGCACGGCAGAGATTCCATATCCACATGAGGAATATGCTCATGATCAAGATCTTGTCCTTGTCAAAGAGCACGAGGAATAGAAGTTGGCTTGTAGCAGTCCGAAACGTCTTTTCCTCATGCGAGCAGAGTCATATGGATTGTAAGCAGTGAAGAACACATGCTCAGAAAAGAAATCTTCAGCCTTAAGTTTTTGCTTGCTCGAGAATGGATTCTTCGGTTTAGGCAGAGGAATATCAGTAATTTGCAGACAACCTCGTGAATCGCGATCTCGTGTGCTTCAGCCGAGGAATTTCTGGTTCCTCTTCTTGTGCAACTGGGATCAACAGCAGGTTCTTCAGCACTAGCGGCTGGAATTTCCTCATTGACAAAAGATGTGGGATGAGTTTCTTCAGAGCCCAATTGAACAGTTGTAGCCGGGGACTGAGGAATTTGTTGAATTGGAGTGAAGAGAGGAGTATTGGGATGCTGACTTTCCCAAAAGTCATCGCTCATCACCGTGTAGTGCATCCAATATCCACGCCTTCATCTTCTTTTTCAATTTCTCAACACCAGCCTCTTCACCGTGAACCGAGGCATGGGTGAGGAAACAATCAAGCGTTGAAGGGAATGTTTCCACTTCAATTTCTTCATCAAGCTGTTCTGAGATAGCAACAGATTGATTTTCTTCATCAGATCCACTTGGGATCTTGTAGTCTTCTCCATAAGGAACAATTTCCTTAGACGACATGGAGGAAATGGGAACGGCATCAATGGGATTTTCAAACGAGCTGGTCATTGGCTTCATTTTCTTCAGAGTCAAGAATTTGACGCAGCAGATGCCTTCCTCTTCTTCACCGCAGCTCGCTCAGAGCCTTTGTCTTCTTCACTTCATAGGCGTATGGAAGAATTGGAGTTGGTGTTGGCGCAGAGGAGCCGAGGATCTGTGATTCGCTTTCTTGAGCGAATCGTGCAATTGCCTCGATCTCTTCATTTTCTTCAGCGCACTACTAGTGGATGCCCCGAATTTCTTCAATGCGGAATAGAGTCATCAGCCCTCGAACTTGTATTTTCATCAAGCAGGCTGAAAGTCATCAGCAAGGTTGGCATGTTCTTCAAGAGGCCGAGCAGTAGTCTTCACTGAGGATTTTCTTGTTGCGATGGGGCTGCAATAGCTTGTCATTTTCTTCACAAATTGATTTAATCTCACCTTGGCTCCTTGCCAATCAAGATTAAGCATCAAATCCTTGCCGAGGGCTTGATTTCAGATTGAGCTTTGAGAAGTTCTTCAGAGTCAAGTTGACGATGTTCTTCCTCGTAAGCTTCTCCTTTCTCGCTTGTGCTCTCTTAATCTCACGAGCCTTTTCAAATTTCCATTTCTCTTCAAATGATGAAATGGTTCAAGATATGACTTTGACCAGAGTCGAGGCAGATCGTGCATGGGAGTGTTTGGATCTTGATGCCATAGGTCGATGAAGTCAAGGATCTTCTTCGATCCAAAAGCAGAGGCACAGCTTGTTCCTTTGGCTCTAGCGGCCTTTGGAGTCTCTGCTCGATGATTCTCGCAAGTTCTTCATCGAAGCTTCATCATCGAGGGCACGCTTGAAGGCAACCTGTTTCTTTCTAGGACTTGGCCGAGGACCACGTCCAGCAGTTGCTTTTGTCTTCAGCAGAGTGGGGTCTGATGAGGACATTGGTGCAGCTGAGGAACTTGCTGAGACACCAGAAGCAATCGAGAAACCCTGAGTCCTTTGACATGTAGCAAGATGCACAGGAGTTGAGGACTTGGAGGGAGCTGCTGAGGATTTTGAGGGAGCAGCAGCAGTCTGAGGAATTTGCCGTGAGGGCGCGGCTGAGGAACTGGGCCGTGAGGGCGCTGATGGTGAAGCACTTGGCTTGCGAGCAGGCTTCTTCGGCATTGATTTCCTCGGCTTGACCGAGGTCTCAGCGGCAGCCGCAGCAGCAGAATCCTCATTGAATTTCCTCACTGCCTCCTTGGCCTGTCTTGCCAGTTTGGCTTGGCGCCTGGACCATTCTTCTGGAAACTCTTCACCACGCTTGATGCTGGTGGGATCAGCGACTGGCTAGGTGCCAAAGGAGCTCTTGGGCATGGAAGGTTTAAGGCGAATTTCTTCATGTACTTGGGAGTAACATAGCGATATTCCCTCCACTCTCGTGCCCATCTTTGTTCTATCCTCTGGATGCGCACTTTGCGCTGATTTTTGTTCTCCTTGCCAAATCTGGCTTCATCAGGTGTGCAATAGTCTTTGTATATTTCATCAGGGATCTCAAAGGCGGTCATGACCTCCGGTTTCTTTCCTCCTTCATGGTCTCTTGCCTTCTCGCCATTTTCTTCAGATGAGGAATTTGAACAATAGAGCACTCAAGAAGTATGCAGTTTTTCTTCGAGGAACGCTACAAATGAGTTAAGTTGATGAGAACCTAGTGATTCAAAGAATGGACATGAGTACCTGTGAACAGAGTGTAGGTGCGAGGAATTTGGAGAGGTCATATGCGTTCTCAGAAGATTTTTAAAGGAACAAGTTTTGAGGAAATTGACCAGTTGATCCTTGAGGAATTTCACTAAGCATTTCGTCTTAGGTTCCAGAGTTGTACAGATTGAAAATCCGCACAATTGAGGAATCTTGAAGAAATGAATGCTTAGAGAGATAAATCAAGAGCATATAGTGTGTGAGGTGTTCATATGTGAAGATTTGAAGAGCAAAACACCTTTGAAGATTTTCGTAAAGATTTGAGAATCAAAGTGAGTAATAAAATGACTTTTAATTACCCGAATCAAGAACACGATTTAATAGAGATGAACCGTGATGAAGTTTGTCACGTTAGATCTCCCACGCCTAACTTGGCAGAGGGAGACGGCTACGGCGGGCGGCGGAGTGAAGATTTCCGCGTCGCTGCGCGGTACGACGGGCGACGAGGTCGAGGCAAGGAAGCTCTTCCTCACCGACGGCGATGGAGTAAGCGGCGGCGCTTAGGGTTTGAGGAGAGCTCGAGCGAGAGACAAGAATCGAGCGGAGTAAATGAAGTAAGGAAGGAGAGGGTATTTATAGCCACGGTAAAAACTGTTCGTCCAAGATTTTGGGACTAACATGCCCCTGCCCTTTCTCCTTCACGCGACATGTGTCACCCACGATCGTGCGTATGAGATCGTAAGATCATGGGTGAATAAACTAATGTATCATGGGAAGCGGAACGGTTTGAGCGGTAAAACGAAAATCTGGATAAGATTTGTTTAAAATTTCGCTCGCAATTTCTTCACCGTCAAGGACACAAAGGAAGACTTTGAACGAAGTTTCAATCGTAACGCATATGAAGAATTTGTGAATAGATTGGGTTGAGTATAGCATAGAGGGGGAAGGGTCCGATCACATTCACTTAGCAGAAATCACAACTTGAAGAAATAGCAATAAGTGAATGCTGTAGAGGACATAAACTCACATATATATATATAGTCAATGAAGAAAAACGACGGAACCATTGAAGATTTTGCAAAGTTGAAGAAAAAACGAGGAATTTCAAAAATGAGGAAAAACTCAAATTGAAGATTTTCAACTTTTGTGGTGGCGAACCCATCAGATAAGAATGATGATTTCGCACACCACGCATAATTGTCGAGGGTTCTCGAGAATCAAATTCTTCATTAATTTCTTCACACTTAGAGTGTTATTCTTCATTGATTGAAGAAAATGTTTCTTCATGTGTTGCACATCTAAGTCATCAATTCTGCATAAGGGTTAGGATGTGTGTCCTTTTCAAAGAACATTCAAGATTCTAAGATATTTAGCTCACACCGCAACTTGCTAAATCTCTTCTCATCCAAGGGCTTAGTGAAGATATCAGCTAGCTATTCTTCGCCTTCACATGCTCGATGGAGATGTCGCCTTCAACACATGATCACGAAGAAAATGATGACGAATCTGATGTGCTTAGTCTTCGAGTGCTGAATCGGGTTGTGAGCAATCTTGATGGCACTCTCATTGTCGCAGAGGAGAGGCACATTCTTCACGCTGATGCCATAGTCCTTGAGGGTTTGTTGAGCACAAGATGAGCCAGCAGCAATGTATTCAGCTTCAAAGAAGAGACAAGATACGCAGTTCTGCTTTCTTCGAGGACCAATGCACCAAAGATCGTCCGAGGAAATGACAAGTGCCGATGTTGACTTGCGGTCCACACGATCACCAAAGATAGTCGAGTCGAATATCCAATGAGATCAAAAGCAGAGCCCTTGGGGTACCATAATCCTAGTGTTGGTGTGTGAGCTAGATATCAAGAATATGCTTCACAGCCTTATGGTGTGATTCCTTCTGCAGCTTGAAATCGGGCACACATGCAAACACTAAGCATTATATCTCGCCTAGATGCACATAAGTACAATAAAGAACCAATCATGGAGCGGTATACCTTGTGATCAAGTCAATACCATTTTCATCAAGGCATAGATGGCCATTTGTGGGCATAGGAATTTTGACGCCTTTGCAATCTTGCATGCCAATTTCCTCAAGACATCTTTGAGGTATTTCTCCGAGATATGAATATGCCATTGTGTCTGTCGATTTAATTTGAAGACCTAAGAAGAATTTCAATTCTCCCATCATAGACATTTGATATTCTTCACTCATCATATAGGCAAATTCATCACTATATCGTTGGTTAGTACAGCCAAAGATAATATCATCAACATATATTTGGCACACAAACAGTTCACCATCATATGATTTAGTAAAAGAGTAGGGTCGAGTGAACTGGTGTGAAACCATTCTTCACGAAGAATTCCTTCAATGTGTCATACCACGCCCGAGGGGCTTGCTTGAGGCCATAGAGGGCCTTATTGAGTCTCAAGACTTTGTCGATTCTTGGGATCTTCAAAACCCGGGGTTGAGCAACATATACTTCTTCCTCAAGCTTACCATTGAGGAATGCACTTTTCACATCCATTTGATATAAGATGATATCATGATGGTTAGCATAGGCAAGTAAATGCTAATAGCCTCAAGTCTAGCAACAGTGCAAAAGTTTCATCAAATCAATTCCTTCAACCCGTGTGTAGCCTTGAGCTACTAGTCGTGCCTTATTCCTCACCACAAGGCCATTTCATCTTGCTTGTTGCGGTAGATCCACTTTGTGCCAATGATATTATGCTTGCGAGGATCTAGGCGATCGACCAATTCCTGACATTGTTCAGCTCGAATCGATGTAATTCTTCTTGCATAGCCCTAATCCACTCCGCCCGTAAATGCTTCATCTACCTTAGTGGGCTCGAGATAGAGACAAAAGCATAGTGCCCACAAAAGTTAGATAAGTGTGAGGCTTTTGAGCGTGTGAGAGGACCTCGTGCGCTAATGTCATCGATGATCTTCTCCACTTGCACTTCTTTTGCAACGCTGTGGATGAGTTGGTTGTCGCGAGGATTTTGATCAGCATTTTCTTCAAAGACCATTTTCCTCATCATGTTCTTCGTGCATCACCGACGCTCTTCATGAACAGGAATGAATTCTTCAAAGATTCTTCAAGAGGAATGACATCCTCGCTGCCTTGAGCTTGATAGCATCCTCAAAAGCTGGTTCATCTAACATGTAAGGTAGGTGCTCTCTTTGCAGCCATTAGTTTCATCGAACCGCACATCTACAAGGTCAACAATCTTGTGAAGAACAATGTTGAAGACTCAGAGGTGTGCGAGTCCTTTCCGTAACCAAGCATAAAACCTTCATGTGCTTTCGTGCAAATTTAGAGTTGTGGTGAGGATCTCTAATCCAACATTTAGCAATCAAGACTTTGAAATAACTCACATTGGGTTTCTTGTCGCTGAGGAGTTCATAGGCGCCTTCTTGAAGAATTTGTGAAGATATACTCGTTGATGATGTGGCAGGTAGTATCAATTGCATCAATCCAAAACGCCGAGGCATTTTGTATTCATCAAGCATAGTGCAAGCCATCTCAACAAGAGTTTTGTTCTTGCGCCCACGACGCCATTCTCGCCGAGGAGTATAGGGAGCAGATAATTCATGAGTAATACCAAGTTCATCAAGATAGGCATCAAGACCGAATTCTTGAACTCGGCCCATTGTCACTTCGATATGCTTGATCTTCACACCAAAGTTGGTTGAAGCCCTCGAGGAAAATCGCTTGAAGACTTCCGCACTTCATGTTTGTAAGGCAACAATGTGTACCCATGTATATCGAGAATAATCATCAACAATGACAAAACCATATAAAGATGCATCATTAGTGACTCTGAATAATGATTAGGTCCAAGAGGTCCATGTGAAGCAATTCAATGGATGGGTAGTGGTCATGATAGTCTTCGCTGGATGCTTGGCCTTGGTCATTTTTCCGCTTCACATGCTCCGCATAAGTGATCCTTGAGGAATTTGACATTCTCAATGCCAATGACATGCTTCTTCTTTGCAAGCATGTTCAAATTCCTCATGCCTCGCATGACCAAGTCGTCGATGCCATAGCCAGCCTTCAAGCTTTTGCAAGTAGACACACGGCTGGTTGTGGTCCCGAGAGAAATCAACAATATACGATCTCCTCTCCTAAAGCCTTCAAGACTTTGGAATTGTCACTTCCATAATCACAACACAACGATATTTGCCAAGACAACAACCATATCAAGATCACAAAGCATTGAGATCGACATGAGATTGTATCCTAAGGACTCAACAAGCATGACTTTGTCCATGTGCTTATCCTTAGAGATAGCAACCTTACCAAGACCCAATACCGACTTTTGCCTTTGTCAAGAAAGATGATATGCTTCAGAGGTGACGGTGATAAGGAGCATCCATCAATAGATTCTTGTCACCAATATGTGATTTGTACATCCACTATCGAGGACCCATTCAAGTTTTGGGTTGATCATCCCGCAGATGAATTAGTGTAGCTTACAATCTCATATGCTTCATTAGTGAAGAATATGATATCAAGTTCATCGATGAATTTCATCAAGCAAAGAAATGATATAGAAGATGAGGACGTGTGAAATGAAAGTTCATTTCATCATGATTCGCTCAAGGCCCTTTCGTGCATTTTTGTCGTCCCCAAAGAAATTCTTCAGACGTTAGAGCACGCCCGAGACCTGACCTCGCAGAAGAGATTAGTTCTTTTCTTCACCACCCACATCCGAGGGGTGGCAAAGAGTTCATCATCCTCGCGAGCACCATGTGAGAAAGGTGGCAAAGATGCCAAACCATTTTGCTTAGCATAGGAGGGGTTAGGATATGCATATGAATAAGCAGAGTAATTCTTCGAGGACTTATGAACATAATGGTTTGAAGAATAATGCACATATTCATAGCCCTTAGCTCTACCCTGCGAGACAGAGTTGTTAGCATGATGATAATCATATGAGGACTTTGATCCAGCTTGAGGAATTTGATCCTCGTGAAGAATTTGGTCCATATGAAGAATTTGATCTGGGGTTCTGTTCTTCACTGTGTGGTGTCATGAGGACATTCACCAAGACTTTCAACACAGCTTTTGGGAACCCAGATTTTCTTCATGGGGAACCGTTCTCGCAGCTTAGTGCCAACATATCTAGCAAATACTTCACCATTCTGATTTTTGAACAGTTTATAGTTGGAGTCAAATGACTCATCGAGGAATGAGAAGATTCACATGTAAAGCCAGATAAGTTAGATGGATCAATCGGAGGTCCCTTTGCAAAGAACCCATGAGGTTTTGGGATACCGCTCAAAGCTTCCAATATGTTCCATCGGCATTGAGTTTCCTCTCAAAGGCAATAACCTCTTTCATAGGGTTTCTGTTCAGGATCTGCTTTTTGAGCACATCACAAAGTGTTTGATGCCCTTTGAGGCTTTCGTACATGCCTGTCATGTACAATTCCTTCAGCCCTGCATTGTCAGTGATACTAGCAATGTCCTCAGATGAGGAATTAGTGATAGCAGAGGCAGATGAAGAATTTGTAACATTTGAAGCATTTGAACATTCAGGTGAAGAATTAGCAGATTCACGTTCAATGCACTTTAAGCATGGAGGGACAAATTCTTCCTGAGAAATGCTGATTTGTTGAGCTAGTAATGAATCGCGCTCCTTCTGAAGATCTTCATAACACACTCTTAGCTTTTCAAGATCTTCCTTTCTTTGAAGAGCTTCAAGAGAAAGCTTCTCATGATCTTGCTTTTCTTGAAGAAATTCATATGAAAGTTTCTCATGATCAGATAAGAGAGAGTTATGATGACCTTGAAGATTATCATACCTAGATCAAGTCTCAAGATTTTCACCAAGGCTTTAGTGCGATCCATTTCTTCACCCAACATATCATCACTTTTATCTAGCATGTTTTGAACCTTTTCAAGAGCCCGTTGTTGTTTCACAGCAATTTTAGCAAGTTTAGAGTAGCTGGGCTTGAGATCCTCATCGATTCATTTTCACTAGAGTCGAGGAGTTGTATTTGAGTACCTTAGCTCCTTTTGCCATGAAGCAATAGGTGGAGGCGAGCCATCATTATCTTCATCAGCTTGTCGGTGGAGTCGCTTTCTTCGTGTTGAAGATGGACTTGTCGACGAAAAGGTAGCAACGGCCGACTAGCCACACCTGCACTCAGATTCTTCGCACTCTCCTCTTCATCATTTTCCTCAGATTTAGCTTCAGAGTCCATCTCCTTGCCAATGAATGCACGAGCCTTCTTGGAGCTGCCCTTCTTGTGAGATGAGGACTTTGAGGGTTTTGATGACGAAGATTTTGACGATTTCTTCTTCTTCTTCGCATCCTTTTCCCACTGAGGACAATCTTAGTGACCAGGCTTCTTGCATTTGTGGCAAAGTCTTCTCTTGTAGTCACTGGATGAGGAATCATTTCCTCTTGAGGATTTTCCAAAGTGACTACGTCTTGTGAATTTCTGGAATTTCTTCACAAGCAGTGCTAGATCCTGGCTCAGTTCTTCAGGATCGCCAAGGCTGCTACCGTAATCCTCACATTCGAGTCGACACAACCTTAGCCTTCAGGCACGTGGTTTGCCATAGTTTGAGCCATAGAGATCTCTTTTCAGCAAGTCGAAACTCGTGAGTGTTTAGCCTTCGAGGATATCAAGAGGATCTGCGACTTGTAGTCAAGACGTTCTTGTATCATCAGTCCCAGAGTATCAAATGAGGAATCGCTTATCTCAGCAGCTTCTTCACAACTTCATGATCGCTGATGTCGCTGGCATCGAGGGCTTGAAGCTCATTTGAGATGTCGATGAGGCGATCAAAGGTTTGTTGGACATTCTCATTGTCGAGTCTTTTGAAGTGGTTGAAGAGATTCAAGAACATCGACTCGAGAGTCACGCTGAGTTGAAACTCCTTCATTTACTTTGGACAGCCTATCCCGTATAAGCTTAGCAGCTTCCAAAGCACTCACTCTTCCATACCGCCCTTTGCTCGATGGCCACAGATGATATTCTTCGCTTGAGAATCGAGTTGTTTGAATCTCTTCACACCGGTAGCGGTCGTTGTTTCAAAGGATGAGGGGACACCATTTTCCACAACATACCGTAGATCATTGTCAATTGCCTCAAGATGCATTCGATCTTGTTCTTCCAAAGAGGGGTAGTCCGCTCCATCAAAGGTAGGACACCCACCGAGACCTTGATCATACTGCGGTCGACATAACTAAAACTCCAAAGTGTTAAACCAAAATCACACGTAACAATGGAGTACCTTGCTCTAATACCAATTGAAAGTGCGTTATATCGACTAGAGGGGGGGTAAATAGGCGATTTTTATGAATTCTTCACTGAGGAATTTGCTGGTGAGGAAACTCCTTAGTGAAGAACTACTTGCAGCGGAATATGTACTCGTGGAGTAAACATAACAGATACACACATAGTCAAGATGATGAAATGAAGACTAAAAAGAGTACGGAAAGCGTAAACACAGGATAGCAAGATGAAGACAAACAGATCAAGAAATTGAACTAAGGAATTTGTGAAAGTCTTCACCAAAGTCTTCAAGCACGATATGAACAACATTCAACACAAGAATGAGGAAATGGAAGAGTTGAGGAAATAGAACCACCAGTTGGTGAAGACAATGATTTGGTAAACCAGTTCAACTGCTATCTCAGCTTGTACGTCTGGTTGAGCTGCCGAGTATTTAAACTCGAGGACACACATCCCCGGACACCCGCCTCGAGCCGCAACTCAGACACCCACCCTCACCGATTCTCCTTGAACTAAGACCACGCAGCCTCGGCCCAATCACTGTGGTAAGTCTTCAGTGACTTCCAAACCTTCACAGACTTGGTCACTCGGTGATCCACAATTCCTCTTGATGCTCTAGACCTTGATGCCTAACCGTCTGAAGAAGCATCTTTCAAAGGTAATAAGCGCGGATCCACGCAGATCAATTTCTTCAAGATGCTCAATCACTTTGGGTTTGTGGGGTTTGGTTTTGGGATTTTCCTCACATGATGATTTTCGCCAAAGTCCCTGAGGATGGGTTGCTCTCAAATGACAAGTGTCAAGTTCTTCTGAGCAGCCAACCAGCTAGTGGTTGTAGGGGGCGGCTATTTATAGCCTAGGGAGCAGCCCGACATGATAAGACATAAATGCCCTTCAATGATATGACCGTTAGGTGGATAAGATATTTTGGGACAGCCGCAAGAAGACAAAGAACGGTCGGAAATTTGACTCTCAAATTCCTCGTACTATCATGTTCCTCACTGTAGGCAATTTGCATCATGCGAATTTTAACTCCTCGGCCAGAGCAAAGTCCTCAAGTGAATGTAAGAACTGCGGCTCACACACATGAATTTGACTGAATCAGTATGAGATTTCCAATGGCTTCACTCAAGGGATTGGTAGGTGTAGGATTTTGAGTTGAGCATCACATGGAAATTTTTCCTTAGTATTTCTCGACCCCTTTAACAAAGACGGTGTTTCCTATGACTCAAGAAAGAGAAATGAAACTACGAAAACAAAAGTTTTCACACTTCAAATTCCTCAATGAATATCAAGTCTTCAAGGTCACACCAATTTCTTCACTTTCAAAGTCTTCGTAAAGTCTTCGAATATCAAAGTCTTCATTGAAGAACTTCATTTTAGGGTCGACTTTCTCTCAGAATATCAAACTCCTCATAGACTTATAGACCTGTGTACACTCACAAACGCATCTGTTACTTAACCTATAAGTCTTCAATACACCAAAATCACTAAGGGGCACTAGATGCACTTACAACGACGATGAACGCCGAGCTGTTGAGGATGAAGTTCGGCGCCAGATCGTGGAAATCCAGGCCGTAATAGAACATGAGCCCCCGGACGAATGGATGGAGCGGAAAGCCAAGTCCGCGGAGGAAGTGGGGAAGGAAGACGACCCTCTCGTGAGGCCCAGGGGTAGGGAAGAGCTGCCCCTCGTCGGGCAGCCGATGCGCGATATCGCCGGAGAGGTATCCGGCGCTGCACAACTTGGTGATATGCTCCTCCTTAATGGTGGAGGCCAACCACTTGCCTCCCGCTCCGGACATATTCGGAGAAGGTCGAGGCGAGATGTGCGAGCTCGGGCGTTGGAGCTTGAGTGCGCGGAGATGGATAAGCAAAGGAGGAAGAAGGCGTAGGTGAGAAGGTAAATCCTTATCCCTTATATATAGGCGGACGAAACTGTGCGTCCCCCACCGGCCTGGTAAAACTCGCTTATCTCCCAAACGCCACCATCAATGGCGCGGTTGGGTTACCCACGTCCGTATTGATGAGAATCGCGGAATAAGGGGAACACGATCTCTGCTTCGACAAGACGTGTTAAGAAACCGCTTCGCTAAACGTGCTGAGGTGGTATAAAGTAAAAAACAATTCAAACAGTGGTTTGGTAGCGGTGTGATGTCACGCCGCATAATACGTTAGTAGATTGGACTGGTGTACATTTTATTCTCTCTACGGTGGAATGTGGAATTTATTTTGCGAGCCGACACTATCCTGGTGTTCATGATCTTCTCTGGATTATTCAAGGGAGGAACCCGCCTTGCAATGCCGAACATTATGCGCGCCGGACTAATCGTCATTGAAGCCTTGTTCAGGGGCTACTGAGGGAGTCCTGGACTAGGGGGTGTCCGGACAGCCGGACTATCATCGTCCGCCAGACTACAAGACTACGAAGATACAAGATTGAAGACTCCGTCCCGTGTCCGGATGGGACTTTCCTTGGCGTGGAAGGCAAGCTTGGTGATACGGATATGTAGATCTCCTACCATTGTAACCAACTCTGTGTAACCCTAGCCTCCTCCGGTGTCTATATAAACCGGAGGGCTTTAGTCCGTAGGACACAACATACATTACAACAATCATACCATAGGCTAGCTTTAGGGTTCAGCCTCCTTGATCTCGTGGTAGATCCACTCTTGTACTACCCATATCATCAATATTAATCAAGCAGGACGTAGGGTTTTACCTCCATCAAGAGGGCCCGAACCTGGGTAAAAACATCGTGTCCCTCGTCTCCTGTTACCATCCGCCTAGACGCACAGTTCGGGACCCCCTACCCGAGATCCGTCGGTTTTGACACCGACAGGGATTGTGTAGAGAAGACAAAAAAGGGAGAAAGTCTTACGTTGACGAGGATAATCAACGGGCTATGGAATAGATCTCCACGAGAGAGGGGGAGAACATTGTATTGAGATCCAAAAAGAGAGAAGAAGCCATCGAGCTACTAGATATGGACCCGAAGATCTGAAGTAAACTACTCACACTTCATCGGAGGGGCTATGGTGTTGATGTAGAAGCCTCCGTGGTGGATGCCCCCCGGCGGAGCTCCTAACAGTGCCCCAAGATGGGATCTCGTGGATACGTAAGGTTGTGGTGGAATTAGGATTTTGGCTCTGCTCGATCATTTGGGGATACTTAGGTATATATAGGAGGAAGGAGTACGCTTGTGGAGCAACGGGGGGCCACGAGGCAGGGCGTGCCCTAGGGGGCGCCCCACCGTGATCGCTTTTGTTGTGCCTTGGAGCAGGTCCAAGTCTCCGGATCACGCTCGTGAAAAAATCACGCTCCTCAAGATTTCGCCCGCTTGGACTCCGCTTTATATTCCGCTTCTCAAACACTAAAATAGGCAAAAACAAGCAATTTGGGCTGGGCCTCCGGTTAATAGGTTAGTCCCAAAAATAATATAAAAGTGGAAAATAAAGCCCAATATAGTCCAAAACAGAGATAAAGTAGCATGGAGCAATAAAAATTATAGATATGTTGGTGACGATCGTGCATCCCTGCTTAATTCCTGCTCATTCTCGAGTAGGTAAATGATAAAAAGAATTTTTGATGCGGAGTGATACTTTGGCATAATTTCAATGTAAATCTTCTTAATTGTGGCATGAATATTCAGATCCGAAAGATTCAAGACAGAAGTTCATATTGACACAAAAATAATAATACTTCAAGCATACTAATCAAAGCAATCATGTCTTCTCAAAATAGCATGGCAAAAGAAAGTTCATCCCTACAAAATCATATATTTAGGCTATGCTTCATTTTCGTCACACAAAGATGTTCCCAACTTCTATACCCCCGATGACAAGCCAAGCAATTGTTTCATACTTAAATAATCCAAAAAAATTCAACCTTCATGCAATACTTGATCGTGAGCCATGGATATAGCACTATGGGTGGAATAGAATATGATGACGGGAATGTGTGGAGAAGACAAAAAAAAAGAGAAAGTCTCACATTGATGAGGATAATCAACGGGCTATGGAGATGCCCATCAATTGATGTCAACATGAGGAGTAGGGATTGCCATGCAATGGATGCACTAGAGCTATAAATGAATGCTCAACAAAAGAAAACTAGTGGGTGTGCATCCAACTTGCTTGCTCACGAAGACCTAGGGCATTTGAGGAAGCCCATCATAGGAATATACAAGCCAAGTTCTATAATAAAAAATTCCCACTAGTATATGAAAGTGACAACCTATGAGACTCACTATATGAAAAACATGGTGCTACTTTGGAGCACAAGATATGAGACTCACTACATGAAGAACATGGTGCTACTTTGAAGCACAAGTGTGGAAAAAGAGATAGTAACATTGCCACTTTTATTTTTTTTCTTTTTTTTCTTTTTTTTCTTTTTTTTAGGCCTTTTTTTTTGGCCTTTCTTTTTTCTTTTCTTTTCTTTTTCTTTGTTTTGTTTTTGGGCAATGCTCTAATAATGATGATCATCACACTTTTATTGATTACAACACATGAATTACAACTTGAAACTAGAACAAGATATGACTCTATATGAATGCCTCCGACGGTGTACCGGGATGGTGCAATGAATCAAGAGTGACATGTATGAAAAATTATGCATGGTGGCTTTGCCACAAATACGATGTCAACTACATGATCATGTAATGGCAATATGACAAAAGTAAAGTATGTCATGATGATGAACGGAACAGTGGAAAGTTGCATGGCAATATATCTCGGAATGGCTATGGAAATGCCATAATAGGTAGGTATGGTGGCTGTTTTGAGGAAGATATAAGGAGGTTTATGTGTGATAGAGCGTATCATATCACGGGGTTTGGATGCACTGGCGAAGTTTGCACCAACTCTCAAGGTGAGAAAGGGCAATGCATGGTACCAAAGAGGCATCAATGGTGGAAAGGTAAAAGTGTGTATAATCCATGGACTCAACATTAGTCATAAGAACTCATATACTTATTGAAAAAATTTAGAAGTCATCAAAAATCAAGCACTACGTGCATGATCCTAGAGCGATAGATTGGTAGGAAAAGACCATCGCTCGTCCCCGACCGTCACTCATATGGATGCACAAGCCAGGTACACTTCATGTTTCAAATTTGTTACACAACTTTAACCATACGTGCATGCTACGGGACTTGCTAACTTCAACACAAGCATTCTTTAAATTCATAATCACCCAACTAGCATGACTTTAATATCACTACCTCCATATCTCAAAACAATTATCAAGTATCACATAGATCATAGCATCCAATTCACTTCCTATGATAGTTTTTATTATACCCAACTTGGATGCCTACCATTCTAGGACCAATTTTATAACCATAGCAAATACCATGCTGTTCTGAAAGACTCAAAATAATATAAGTGAAGCATGAGAGACTAGCAATTTCTACAAAATTAAGCCACCGCCATGCTCTAAAAGATATAAGTGAAGCACTAGAGCAAAAACTATCAAGCTCAAAAGATATAAGTGAAGCACATAGCATATTATAATAAATTCTAATCAAGTAGGATTCTCCCAAAAGGTGTGTACAGCAAGGATGATTGTGGAAAACTAAAAAGCGAAAACTAATATAATACACGACGCTCCAAGCAAAACACATATCATGTGGTGAATAAAAATATAGCTCCAAGTAAAGTTACCAATGAACGAAGACTAAAGAGGGGATGCTGTTGGTGTACTAGAGTAGGGGTACCCTAGTATCCGGTGTAGCTAGCATGTAGGGCGCCAGCTTTAATCTCCTTTAAGCAATCGTCCTGGCTAAGCTTCGCTTTCGACGTCACATGCCTTTGTCTCGTTCACTCGCTTAGTCAGACGTCAATCGCACTCTTTTCGTCAGTTTATCTCCGAGAGTTTGCCTGTCCGCCACGCAGCTCGATCGATCCGCCTTCAGGCGATCTCCGCCTCACGGACCGAAGGGGCCCTGCCCCATAGGTGTTCGTTCCCACGACATCTTTGGCGCGCCAGGTAGGGGAGAAGAGCGGATCGAGGCGAAGCACGCGAGCGGTTTTACCCAGCTTCAGAGCTCTCCGAAGAGATAAAACCCCATCGCGCTTTGTGATTGTATTCCGTTCTTGCTTGAATGTGTGAGCGCTTCTAGTTTCAATGCTCAACCCCCACGCTAAGCATGGGCCTCCTTTTATATGCTAAAGGGGTCACCGATAGGTGGCAACGTAGGCGAGGGCAAAAATGTAAAAGATGTGGTTGGTACAACTACTCGTACAGTGTACCCTACCTAACACTAACGGCAGGGGACAAAGGCATTAAATGCCCGTCCGAATCGCCCAAACAGTGCAGAAAAGCGATCGTTAGGGGCGCCACAGCTTGCCACGATGGTCACCTTGTCATCTTCGCTACACCGCGCACCACCGGGCTGCACAGCTTTCTTCCACGCTACCGAACGGGTCCTGTATGCACATTGGTGGATGCGCCGAGCTGCGGGTACAGGTAGCTCGCCGCGCAAGCGCCTTGCCGCGTCGCCGCCTTTGTCGCTATCCGAAGCTTGTCGCTGGCCGGGTTTTGTGATGCTTTCCCGGCAAGCTCCTCTTGCCAGTCGTCCGGGAGCGTGTTGCTCACCGGGCCTTGCCGGGACGCGCGACGCGTCGCGGCAAGTTCCTTGAGAAGCCTCAGTTGGCCTTCCCGGCAAGCTCCTCTTGCCGGGGCCTTGTTCTCCTTGACTTAAACACTTTGTTCTTGAATGGCTCCAAAGGAACCAACGGAGGACCTTGGCGGTCACCCGGCAAGCCTTGCCGCGGGGCGTTGCGACTACCCGTGCCAAATTTGGGATATGGGTCAGCAGCCGTTGCGTCGTGCGACACGCTCCGCCGCGACAAGCAATGTTGCCGCGGGAGCGCCGACCAAGGCCGCAAGAATCGAGCGGGTCGCCCTGACCACCGCCGATGCCCCCGCTTAAGCGCCAAGGGCACCTACCTCCGCCTCGTCAGGTCAAGGTGGGCCTGACTTCGACCTCTCTGCACTCAGCTCCGACGAGGAAGAAGACGAGTAAGAAACCTTGTTGTACTTGTAGTTCTTCAATTTTTTGCTGTTTTTGTCTTGTATCTGATCTGCTTTACTCTGAACCTTGTCCCTTTTCAGGACCCTGGCCCAGAGAGCGATGAATAGAGCCAAGGTTCCGGTGGTTATCATCGAGGATGAGCCCACTGCGACAGCAGGGGGTGGGCCCGAGACCACATTGCCGGACCCGGCAACCACTCCCCGAAGCAGCCCCCAGCGCAGCCCCCAACGTAAGTACACAGTTTACTTCCCACTGTCGGGCGCGCATGGGTGCTCTTTTCTTTGCTGACATCTGTCTGTGAGTTTGTTTGTGTAGGAGCAGAACAACTTCACCAGGAGGGCTCGGAAACCGCCTCCGACGTGCCTTCTGCTTCAACTACGCCGCCAAGGGAGGATTCCCCGGCAAGGGAGCATTCTCCGGCAAGGGAGAAATCTCCGGCAAGTGAGGGGTCTCCGGCAAGGGGCAGCACTAGCGAACTCCCGGTGGTGGAGCCCATGACCGTGGATCCCAGCACAGGTAACCCTCTTGCCTAAAACTTCCCTTGTGTTCTTCTTCTGATTTTGTTTATTTGTTTGACTTTTCTCCCTATTCCGGCCTTCAGATCCACCTTCCACGGAGCCGATGGAAACCATGGCCACCGGCGAGGAGAACGCGCGCGGCAACACTGACGACGCCGCCGCCACCGAAGAAGAGGCCGGTGCTGATGATCCCGCCGACAAAGAGGCCGCCAAGGCTGCTGGCGCAGGAGCTGAGCGAGGGGTCCGGTGATCGCACTGACGACCCTGAGGGCGCAGGAGCGCAAGGCGCTACACCGACCACCGACCCCTCCGCCGCTGATGCAACGCCAGGCTCCGAAGAGCCCCAGCCCGGCGCCTACTTGAAGGTCGGAGACGTTGTCTTCATCAAGCTCCCCTGGGCTTCAAGCCCGTGGCGGCTGAAGGGGAAACTTTGACAGGAGGTGCTCGCCTCATTGGTCGACATCGGTCGACGCGCCAAGCAAAGCAGCAGCGGCGAAGTCCGAGGAGGAGCAGCTGCTCCGAAGCTGGTGTCGCTTACCGCTACCGACAAGCCAAGGTGGAGTCCCGGAAGCGCTTGTCGCGCAGCGGAGCAGACATTGAGAAGCGCGCGGAGGAGCTCCGGGAGCGCAATCAGGAAGCTCTCCGGTCCATTGCAGAGGAGCGGGCGCAACTCGTCGAGGCGCGGAAGGCATTCATTCTTGAGAAGGCCGAAGCCGAAGAGCAGCAGATCAGATACAAGAGAGAAGGCGCCATTACTTCCAAGCACATGAGATCACAGTTGTCACTCGCTTTCCGCTGAAAAGGATACTGCAGAATCCAGAAGCAACAAGCAGGATTGTCGAGTGGGCACTGGAAATGTCAAGCTTTGCCCTCAAGTTTGAAAGCACTTCAACTATCCAGATCCGAGCATTGGCAGAATTCATAGCAGAGTGGACGCCAACACCAGATGAAGAATTTCCAGAAATGAGCATCCCCGTCAAGGAGGCAAACAAAAAGTGGCTCATGTACTTCGATGGAGCCTTCTCGCTGCAAGGCGCCGGTGCTGGCGTGCTGCTTGTCGCGCCCACCGGAGAGCACCTCAAGTACGTAGTCCAGATGCACTTTCCCAAGGAGCAAGCAACAAACAATACTGCAGAGTATGAAGGCTTGCTTGCCGGCCTCAGGATCGCGGCAGACCTTGGGATCAAGAAGCTCATTGTCAAGGGTGACTCACAGCTTGTCATCCGCCAAGTGAAAAAGAATTACCAGAGTCCGTTGATGGAGGCTTACATCGATGAGGTGAGAAAGTTAGAAGAGCACTTTGACGGCCTACAGATGGAACATGTTCCCAGAGCTCAGAACGACATCGCTGATGGCCTGTCAAAGTGCGCTGCACTAAAGTTACCTGTGGAACCAGGGATCTTTGTGCTCAAGCTGACTCAACCATCCCTAACACCGTCAACTGGACAGAGCAAGAAGAGGAAGTTGGTCTCTGGTGACTATTTTCCGGCAGAGCTCCCCGAAGCCGCCGCCAAGAGGGTCCCCAAGATCGACACCAAGAGTGGTGAGGAGCAGTCTGCTCCGACAAGCCATAGGGTTTGTTCCGTTGAAGCAGACGCTCCTGACAAGGTTTGCTCCGGCAAGCTTGCTGGGGAACGTCAAGCTCGGCCGAGCCATGTGTTCTGCCAGAGAAGCTGATGTTCCCGCAGAAGATATGTTCCTTTGGTCCTTGTTGTCGAGCCACAAGCTCCAAAGATGGGCACAGCAGATTGTCCGCTTCTTCAGACAGAGAGCTTCTAATAGCAAGAAGAAGCGGAAAGAGTAGCCCGGCAGCTATATGTACCAGTTCGTCGATGACGATCGCATAAAAGAAGACTCAACGGTGTGAAATTGAAGTGTATTCTGAAGATGATAAGAGCTGTTGGCGGAGATACATGGAGGCATATGTGGCCACCACATTACAAGAAGAGCACTTGCCGCAAGCATGCTCCTAAGAAGGTTTCTTTTGGCCGACAGCCTCCAAGATGCAACCGCACAAGTAACCAAGTGTGAAGCGTGCAGGCCCATTCCAAGCAGATACACCAGCCAGCTCAAGCTCTCCAGACGATCCCTTTATCCCGCCATTTTCGGTCCGGGGCTCGACATCCTCGCCCCTTTCCCTGTTATCGGGGCTTTGAGTACTTGTACATTGCTATCGACAAGTTCACAAAGTGGCCGGAAGTGGAAGCAGTGAGGAAGGTGACAGCACAGTCAGCAGTCAAGTTCTTCAGGTCGATTGTTTGCCGTTTCGGAGTACCTAACAGGATCATCACCGATAATGACACGCAATTCACGAGCCGCACCTTCATGCAGTACGTCCAAGATCTTGGCGCCAAGGTCTGCTTTGCTTCTATTGCTCACCCGAGAAGCAACGGTCAAGCAGAGAGGGCAAATGCTGAAGTGTTGCGCGGGCTCAAGACAAGAACTTTTGACAGGCTGCACAAGTGCGGAAAGAACTGGATCGAGGAGCTGCCGGTGGTTCTTTGGTCGATCAGGACGACGCCAAATCGAGCCATCGCCGAGACACCTTCGCCTCGCCTCACAGAGCGTAGGCGTTCTTCCCCACGGAATCAGATATGGCTCGCCTCAAGTGCTCGCTATGACGAAGTTTGAGCAAGAGCAGCTGCGACAAGATGACGACCGCCCTTTGAGGAAGACCGCTTTCAGTTGTCAGACGAGCTGCTCGATACCAGCAAGCTTTGCACCGCTACCATAGCCGCAAAGTCAATGCCAAAAGTCTCGAGGAAGGCGATTTTGTTCTTCGCGTGTTCAGTCCGCCAAGAATTCCAAAAGTTGACGCTGGCGGGAAGGCCCTTACCGGTGAAACGAAGTCACTAGGCCCGGGCGCTGTCCGCCTTTGAGACCGAAGATGGCTTTTCGTGAGCAACTCCTGGAACATTGAGCATCTTCTTAAGTTTTACCCGTAAGGCGCGGTTGCCGGAACCTGTTCTGGCAACCACCTTTTGTACAAGCCTTGCCGCTGTTGCATGTAACCCTTTGTACAAAGCCGGGCGCAGACCCCATGCATAAATAAAGTTCATGTGCTCCGCACATCTTGTCAATTTCATGCTTGTTGTTTTTTGCATGTATTTTCTGACACTTTGTGAAGCACCTACCCCCGGTAAGCAATAACGAGCCATAAGGCTCCATATCTTTATTTTCTCTTCTTTCTTTTTTTCTCAAAGAAAGGGAAAGGTTCCCTCGCGCACAAGTTTGCCGGCGGGGGAGGAGAGGAAGGTAATGGTGTGGACCAGGCGTCGTTCAAGCAAGTTTCACTTTACCGGGAAGCAGACGACATAAAAGCTAAGTTGCCAAAGTTTGAGCAATCAGTTTCTAAATTTTTAAGTTATCTTCCTTGAACAACTGTGCTTTGTATTGAAAACCTGTGCACGGAGGAACCAACTTGTAGCTAGTTGCGCCCTTACTTTGTTTCGAGTCCGCTCAACAATTTAAGTGCGATGCGACTAGTTGCGACAAGGTTTCTTGTTTGTAGCGGCACCGCCAACAGGCTGCTGATGTTCAGCACTCAGCACTCGCGGCAAGGGTGCCTATGCCGGCAAGTTCCCTAAAAGCGTAGGGAAAAAACATACAAAGGAAGGAATCAAGTAGAGGAAATAACATAACATTAGATACCCCAAAATAAAGTTATATTACAAGATAGCTTGCAGCAGCTCTAACGGGTTGTTGTCGTAACATGTCTAGCAGCGGCAAGAAAAGAAGAAAACGGGCGGCCTAATCTACGCGGCCACCGTCAACCCTCCTGACCTCATTCACCTTGTCCACAATGGGTGCGACAAGGACTTTGAGAGCTCCTAGATCAGCGTCCGCCGACAGCTTCTTGAGGATGTTGGTGAGGTTGTGGCCTGGGTTGCGGAAGGCCACCTTCACCAACACCTTCTCCAGAAGTCTGGCGCAGATCGTGCATGACTCGTCGGCCAGCTGCTTTGGGATCTTCTCTCGGAGCCGCTGGAGAGCTGTCGCCATGCCCTTGAAGAACAGAGTGAGCTTGGCGCTGGGCTGGAGGTTCTCGTCGGAGGAGTACCCGAGATCCTCCAGCCCCAGCTGCACCAGCTCCTCATCGATGACTGCAGCGATGTTCACGAGGCCCTCGTCTGTAGCTCCACCGCCTCCCCGAAGGTGTTCTGGTTTCGCTGGCCCTCGCCGCCAGCGCTTGCTGCCTCTTGATCTCCTCCTTCAGGCCACCTCCGCCTCCTTGGCGCCATCCAGCCGTCTCGGTCGTGGTGGCCAGCTTCAACTCCAGATCGTTGTTGAGTCCTTGGCGGCGCCAGCTCCTTGCCCTTCTCGACGAAGCCGACCTCGCAGCTCACCATGGGCGAGGGCGTTTTCTCACGCCACGCCGGAGCGCTGCAAGCTCATCATCCTCGCCTTGAGATCTGGCCTCCAGCTGCGCCACCTTTGTCTCCAGCTTTTTCTTGCGGCCTCGCACCGCGTCGCTGCCCTTGCTTCCTTTGAGAGCCCCGCCATGCGCTTGTTTCGCATGAAAGATCCTCCTCATGGCTGTCGAGGTTAACCTTCCGCGCGACACCGCTTTTCCCACAAGAACAGCTCCTCAACGCAAGCCCTCGTGGTCGCTGGCGATCACCGGACCTCGCCAGCCTCGCCAAGAGCCTTGGCGGCCTCTTCGTCGGCGGGATCATCATGACCGCCTCTTCTTCGTGGCGGCGGCGCGCTGCTGTTCCTGCTTTTTCCTCGCCGGTGGCCTCGGTTTCCATCGGCCCGTGGAAGGTGGATCTGAAGGCCGGAAGAGGGAGAAAAGTCAAACAAATAATCAAAAAGAAAATCAGAAGAAGAACACAAGGGAAGTTTCAGGCAAGAGGGTTACCTGTGCTGGGATCCACGGTCATGGGCTTCACCACCGGGGGTTCGCTAGTGCTGCCCCTTGCCGGAGAGCCCTCCCTTGCCGGAGATTTCTCCCTTGCCGGAGAACGCTCCCTTGCCGGGGAATCCTCCCTTGGCGGCGTAGTTGAAGTAGAAGGCACGTCGGAGGCGGTTTCCGAGCCCTCCTGGTGAAGCTGTTCTGCTCCTACACAAACAAACTCACAGATAGATGTCAGCAAAGAAAAGACCACCCATGCGCGCCCGACAGCGGGAAGTAAACTGTGTACTTACGCTGGGGGTTGCGCTGGGGGCTGCTTCGGGGAGTGGTTGCCGGGTTCGGCAAGGTGGTCTCGGGCGCACCCCCTGCCATCGCAGTGGGCTCGTCCTCGATGATAACCACCGGAACCTTGGCTCTCTTCGCCGCTCTCTGGGCCAGGGTCCTAAAAAGGGACAAGGTTCAGAGTAAAGCAAATCAGACAAAAACAGCAAAAAATTGAAGAACTACAAGTACAACATGGTTTCTTACTCGTCTTCTTCCTCGTCGGAGCTGAGTGCAGAGAGGTCGAAGTCAGGCCCACCTTCGGTGCGACGAGGCGGAGGAGTAGGTGCCCTTGGCCGCTTGGCGGGGGCAGCGGCGGTGGTCCGGGACGACCCCACTCCAGTTGCCGGCGCGGTGCGAGGCGCTCCCTCGGCAACATCGCTTGTCGCGGCGGAGCGTGTCGCACGTTGCAACGGCTGCTGACCCGTCTGCCGCCCTGCTGCATCTTCGGCTTTGCGGAGACGCCTTCTTGGTGGAGCTGGGGGCCGCGCTAGGGGCTCCGCCTGTGGCAAGGTGCCTGGAGACGGCGGGCCACTCGCACCCTCAGCGGGCTCATTCGACTCAAGGCTCTGCTCGGCAAGCTCTCCTCGCCGCTGCCATTCTCGCCGGGCAAGACTTGTCGCCTCCGCCGCCTCGCCTTCCTCCACGGTGAACCCGAACTCACTTCATGCTGCGCCGCCGCCGCCTCTTCCGTCCCGGTGGCGATATGCGCTGATCTCCGCCGGTGGTGTCGCTGGTGAGGAGCCTCTATTCGCCGGCGTGACAGCCACCTCCACCAAGCCGTCAAGAATCGCTGCACAACATCGTCCGCAGGCTCTTGCCAAGTGGGGACGATTCCATGCGAGTCGCACTGCGGCATCATTGCACGGATGCGGTCGAGCGAAGAATTGTTGCACAGCGGGACGACACCCGCCGGCAACCTAAACCACTCGGGATGCTGAGAGTCATGCTTGAACAGCTCCTTAAGCATCGCGTCCAACTCCATGACGGTGAAATTGAAGTTGAGGCCCTGACGCAGCCTCATGATGTCTGCCGAACCCCCAAATTCCCAGGCGGGTCTCTTCCTCTCTTGCAAGGGGGCGATCCGGCGGCAAAGAAAATCCGCGCCTACGGCACCTACAGTGAGCCCGGCAAGCCTGAGGCGCAAGATCCGGGTGGTGGCGATCTTTAGCTTGTCGTCGTCCGCGGCCAGGGCGCTCCAATCGCCGCCGCGCACTGCTGCGGTTTGGCGCAGGGTGGTGAACGGCTGCGGGTTCTCCTCGACGATCCAGCACCACTCCGCTCTCCACTCCTCCCATTTGCTGCGGAGCTCCCCCTCCAGATACGCCTCCTTCTTGCCGGTCCTCGAGATCCAGGTGATCCCGCCGGACAAGGGCTCTCCTCTCTCGACCCGGGGCATGAAGTAGTGGAGGAAAAGGGCTACATTGGGATGGACTCCGACAAAGTTTTCGCAGAGGTGTGTGAAAACGGCCATGGTCAGAACGGCGTTGGGGGTGAAATCGAGGAGGTGGAACCCGTAGGTGTTCATGATATCACAGAAGAACTCGGAGAAGGGCGGGCAGAGCCCGCAGTAGAAGAATAGCATGAAGAAGGGGTACCCGCTTGGAGCCCGCTTAAGCGGCGCGGAGAGCACCTCAGATAGGGGGCGCGCCTGCCTCGCCGACTGTAAGAGATAGTACCATTCCTCAGCTTCCACCGCGGGCGAGCTCGAGGGAAAGTGGCCCGCCCTTCCGCAGCGCTCGAGTCAAGAGCTGCCGACTTCGCGACCTTCCCGGTCTTCGGAGTCATGGCGAAGGTGGTGGAGGAGATCGACAGCGCTGGTGGCAATGACGGCAATGGGGCGGAGCGCTGCTCGCTTTCGGCTTTGGAAGCGGAGGGGGGCGGTGGAGATTTCTGAGATTGGAACAGCAAATGGCGCGGTGGATACGGAGTTAGATTCGCATAACCTGGCCGCTGTGTTCGTGCGTTATATTTTGGGCTCGCCCAACAACGCCGCACTGCAGGTGGCCCAGTTCGGGGCTTCGCTGTACTAGAGTAGGGTACCCTAGTATCCCTAACTTATGCACGGGCAAATGCAGTCAGCTTCATGCAAGGCTTGTCAGGTGACCGCCAAGGTTCTCCGTTGGTTCCTTTGGAGCCATTCAAGAACAAAGTGTTTAAGTCAAGGAGAACAAGGCCCCGGTGTCACATCCCTAGCTTCTGATGCTGCCTAGTGTTGCATCTTGCTTGCATCATGTTTAATTTTCATTGAAACTTGAAATGGGTATGTCCAAACCCTAGTACCAAATGGAATTCAAATAGGTTAAACCTAAAAATATTTTCAGTAAATCCAAATGGCTTTCAAAAATGTTCATCATTTCTGGAAAATGCTAGAAACCATAACCAGAGGTGTTGCACATTTTTCCATGATATATTTGGTTACTGAATTAAATCATATGTACTTTGCATTTGGGCATTTAAATGCTAGTAAATATTTTAAATGCTCATATAATTCTGGAAATAAGTGTGAGCTGTTAGAATTAATCTAAACAGATCCTATGATTATTTTCAGGATTTAAGAAGGTGTCTAACTATTTTTAATAAAGCCACAAACTTACAGAAAAATAGAAAAACATAAATAAAAGAGAGAGAGACTAACCTGGGCCAACTTTCCTGGCGCCCACCAAAGCCACACTGCCGGGCTTACTATCAGGCGCTCACCCACCGCCCCTCGCCACCATCTCCATCTCACGCCAGAGGACAGAGCTGCGGTCAAGGCGCTGCCGGGCACGCGCCGCCAGCCTCGCTTGCCGCCGAGGGCTTGACGCCCACGAAAGTGCCACGCCACCTCCCGACCCTCCCACTTCTCCTCGCTCGACCTCCTCCCTCGCCTCGCTTCCCCATGGCCAAGCATGCCTGCCGCCGCCGCCGCTGCCACGGCCACCGCCCTCCTCGCCCATCCAACGTGCTTGAGAGCTCCGCCACGCCGCCCTCAGATACCCCACCGAGCCACGTGAGCTGGGAAGCACCGCAACGCCTCGACATTGTCGCCTTTCACTGGCCACCGAGATCGCCGGCGCCGACCGCTACCCGGTCCTCCCCGCCCCGCTGTTCACGCTTTTCACTCGCCGGAGCTTTCTCTTACCGCCCCATCCCTTCCTCTAGGTCGCCCCAGTAGCCGCTGCCACCGAAGCCCCGCACCGCCGTCCGCCATGGCCGGCGGGCGCGCTGCTAAGCTCCTTCTAGACGCTCAAGCTGCTTAGCGTGCTCGAGTGCCCAGAACCCAAAGACAACCTTCTTCTCGCTGCTAGCCGCCGCAACGCAGCGCCACAAGATTCCGAACTCCGCCGCCGCTTAACTCGTTGCCGCCACCATAGACCACCGCAGCTCGCTCGCCGCTTATCGATGCGTCGCGAAGCCAACCAGAGACCAACCGCTGCGCAAACGGCATCAGAAGCGCTTCGAGCAACTCCGCGAGCCTCGCTGAGAGATGGTCGCCGGCGCTTAATCCGGCGACGATGACGTGGCTCCATCATTAGAGGCTAATCCCTTAGTTAGCCACCTCACAGGCACTGACGCATGGGCCCCAGCTAATTTTAGTTAAGTGTTAACTAAACTTAATTAGCCTGCTGATACTGACATGTGGGCCCGGGGCCTTAACTAAGCTGGAATAGGATTAGATTAGTACTAATTAACTTAGGTTAGTAGTTAGACACTGACATATGGGTCCCGCAGGTCAGGTTTGACCCTGGCCGCCCTGTTGACTCGCTGACGTCACTGTGACATAATGCTGATGCAATAAAACATTTTCTGGATTTAAGTTTATTCAGGAAATTCAGAAAATGCTACAAACTTCAGAAAATCATAGAAAATAATCTATAGCTCAGAATGAAATAATTTATATATGAAAAATGATCAGAAAAATCCAATCTATCCATCTGTACCATTCTCATGCATGTTTAAACAACTTACAGCCACTGTATATGAAAATTTGAATTAATGGCATTTGAAATGTCTTATGTGGAGTTTGAATTTGAACCTTGGGTTCAAACCAACTTCATTTAAATTGTTGCTAGCTACATTAGCTCAAATCACAGCATATTGCCATGTCACATTCATGCATCATATTGCTGCATTGCATTGATTGTGTTCCTTCTCTGTTTACCGGTGTTGTCCCCTCTTGGTAGACGCTGCTTCGATGATGAGATCGATGACACCGATGAAGAACTATATTATCTTCAGAAGTGCCAGGCAAGCAAAACCCCCTTGTTCATTCCGACATAATCCCACTTTCGCCTCCCGCTCTCTTTTATCGCATTAGGACAACAACGACATATCTGCATTTGCTGCGTAGTGAACCCTTTATCCTCTCGCATGACCTGTCATTGCCACAAGAATAGATGAAACCCACTAGCATGAGTAGGAGTTGTTTGAGCCCTGATGTGCCTACTCATTCATGCTTGTTTGTCATGCCTCGCTATTGCTTAGAGTTGAGTCGTCCGATTCATCGGGAATGAATCGAGGCGTGTGAAAATTTCCCACTGTGTGAGCTAAGTGTGTGAACACGATTTGGTAAAGGTAGCGTGAGAGGCCATGTAGGAGTACATGGTGGGTTGTCTCATTGCAGCCGCCCTCGTGAACTGAGTTCTGTGTTTGTGATCCATGAACAGCATTACCACACATTGGGTTCCGGTGAACTCGCCCTCTCGGCTTCTTAATCACCCTTGTTCTCTCATTCAGAGTTGCAACTAGTTTCGTGTTTGTAGGTAGTGTTAGTAGTCTACCAAGTGGCACCCGCATGTGGGCTTGGGATGACTAGGCACAAGGGCACGGTGTACCAAGTGGCACCCGGATGGTGGGCTTGGGAACCCCGCCACATCGCTTGGGGGCCGTGAGCGACACCCCGGCCGGATCTCCTTGCGGATGGAACCCTAATAGGCGATAAACCTCGACGAGACTTGAGTGTTTAGGTAGGTCGTGGCCGACCCTCGCCTGCTTCCGCTTGAAGGTTGCCGCGGTACATGACGGTACAAGGCGATAAGTGGCGAGAGCGTGTGAAGAAGTACACCCTGCAGGTTATCATTATCTATTCGAATAGCCGGATTCCTCGGATATGGAAACTTGGACCCCTTGTACAGTTCATAGACAAGTGAAAGTGGATACTCTTAAATGCGCAAGATAAGCGTGAGTGCTATGGATGGCGTTCTCGTAGGGAGACGGGAGTGGATCCATAGTGGTGTATTGATATGGTGAACATGTGGACTCGTGTGCGCCACCTCAAAAGAGCTACTTGCAGTCGTAGTTCAGGTTAGCCACCGAGTCAAAGCTGGCTTGCTGCAGTTAAACTCCACCACCTCCTTTGTTGATAATGATGCATATGTAGATAGTTCTGATGTAAGTCTTGCTGGGTACATTTGTACTCACGTTTGCCTATTTTATGTTTTTGCAGAGAGACTTCAGTCTCGCTAGTAGTTCCACGTGGACTTCGACATTTAGCTTGTTACCTCAGCTACGATCTTGTGCCCTCGGCAGGATCTAGTAGATAGTCAGGCTTCTAAGCCTTTTTCATTTGTAGATGTCTCAGACTCGGACATGATAAGCTTCCGCATGTGCTTGATCTGTATGTTTCAATGTTGGGTCATGAGACCCTGTTTGTAATATCTCGCCCCTGAGCCTAATGAATAAATACCGAGTCGAGAGTCATGTTGTGATGCCATGTTGTATTTGCACATATCGAGCATATTGTGTGTATGTTATTGAAATGCTTGGTATGTGTGGGATTTGACTATCTAGTTGTTTATCTTTAGTAGCCTCTCTTACGGAAATGTCTCCTAGTGTTTCCACCGAGCCATGGTAGCTTGCTACCGCCTCCTAACACTTAGGCTGGCCGCATGTGTCCTTCTTCGCTCTCGTATGTCCTCCGGGAAATGTCACGCGATGAATACCGAGTCCTCGTTAGCCCGCCACAGCCCGGTTCACCGGAGTCCTGCTAGCCCAGTGCTACAGCCCGGATTTACTCAACATGACCGACACGCTCGATGTCGGGTCATGGATGCATGTCCTCGTAAGTCTGTGCCACTTTGGGTTTACGACTAGCCATGTCACCGGCTCCTTATCATATGGATGCTAGCGACACTATCATATACGCAGCCAAAAGGCTAAACGGTCCCGGCAAAGGTAAGGCGACACCGTGGGAATACCGTATGCGGAGGCCGCAAAGTGATATGTGGTGTTACATGCTAGATCGATGTGGCATTGAGTCGGGTCCCGACAGCTTTGGTATCGAGCTTGATCGCTCAGAGGATTACCAAGCCAAACTGGTCAAGTTGAGTCTAGAAATGCTTTAGTTATATGTAGGGAATTGATTGTGGGATGGAACGTAAGGCTCTTTTACTCCTTTACCTTATGCCCTTCTCGATCCGAAATATCTTATCTTTCCTACGGGTTAAGGAACTAGGCCTTCTCTTCTTTCTATCAGGATCACGTGTTACTAATTCGTAGACTTATAGGATTGTTGGTCTCAAGCCTCAGTTAAGTTCCTACTACTTCCGTATGTTAATTGTTGATCTTGAAACCTTGATATTATGATGATCAAGTGGTTATGCCACCATTTTGTAGGATGTCTTAAATTCTTTTGAGCATTTACAGCCGTTATGCTGTCCCAAATATCCTGTGTTTCTAAACACCGATGCATTTGCAAATCCTTCATCGTTCGATGTTCCTTGGGCCAGGTTAATCACACTAATTGCTGAGTTGAGGTATTCTATTGCCTCGACATATATGTTGGAGTTATTATTATGACCCTAGGTGTCTTAGGGGATCATCTAGTAATCTAGCCATGATTTGTGTTTCCAGTGTGATGATTCTGGCCTTCATTCTCGAAAGCATCCCATGATGCCATTTAGTAGTAGGTATTCTACTCCTGGGTTCTTGACCCAAGAATCATTCCACTTACCTCGTGTTGATAGTGTTGCTAGTTCCTTTAGGTTATTAGTAACCTTTGCAATAATCCTCGAGATCTGTGGTATTCCTTCTTCCAAATACTATGAACCATTTATGGCAGAAGTTCTTTGAACCAAAAGATCACAACCAGAGTGCTCTTGATGAGTTCTTCTCTCTATATTGTGACTCGCCACCAACCTTTCTCGCATGGGTTATCTCGAAGAAATATGTTGAACTCGCTCGACATGCTAGTCCATGCATCCACAACTCAAAAAATCATATGTTCTCTTGGGTTGTCCCTCTTTACTTATATTCCGACCCTCGTCTATCAATTGATAGTCAAGAGTATGCGTGCATTCGTTCATCGATGCCTATTACTCTTGTGGTCCGTCAAGTCATTCTATTCGGAATGATTAGGAGAAACAAACTCCGGTACCTCATCCATTTCCAGGTTTGGGTCAAAGCAGTTGTGTTCCGCAGATCAAGATGCAATCCAGTTATTGATTCTGTTCTACCCTGAAGTATTACCCACTTTATGTCAGGATTTTCATGAGAATTGCACCGGCTCTTGTGAGTTCTTGACGCAATAATACTTCTCGCCATCATTACTCATCCTCGGTTCCGTGTTGTCGCAACCGGAATGTCGACAAGTGAATCGTGATGTGTGAAATCTATACTCCTGGCAACCTTATTGCTTGGTAGTTAACGGACAATAATTTCATTCTTAGCGTGTTGGTTATTGAATCATCATTCTAAGATTGATCGTGCTACCTAGTCCATTCTCCTGGTGCACTCCTGGATCGATGAGTTAGGATTATTCCAAATCTTCACTCTATTGATCATATCGTCTTGCCCTGAAAAGCAAGATTGTTCTCGAGCTTAGTAACATATCGGTGGTTCGTGATTTTCCGAATATCTTCTCGGAAGCATCACCAGGTCGTCACTTGACCGCTATGTTAAGTTCGTGATCATGTTGGTTCTCTTGTAAACCACCCCTTCTCCAAGAATCCATGTTGTATAACCCTGGGCTAGTTGGCTAAGCTAAACAACAACTTGGAGAGTTGGAAGATGAAAGCTTGTCCGACTCAGTTCATTCCAAAGGGATATCTTTGTGTGTGTGTGTGTGTGTGTGTGTGTGTGTGTGTGTGTGTGTTAAAGAAAGATGATGTCTTCATTGATTGATCCTCGTGGTCAATTGTTGGATTTATTGTCTTACCCCAAACCTTTGATTTGAGTATGGGCTATCATCAAATCAAATCAGAACCAACGATGTTCGTAATGTTGTCTTACTCGTGGATTTTCCTCGAGCATACACCATTATATCTTTTGGGTCTGACCAATGCTATTACATTGTTCACATAATTGTGGAACTCCATTTATATGGGAACATAGATGAATTGTTTTTGAGCCCATCAACAACATTGTTATCTTCTCCATGATCCGTGTTGAACATCCAGCTAGTGTTGGAAACTTGTGTAAACATTTCTTCGTGTTTCGTTCATGAAGCATATGTTCGGATGAAAGAAGTGACTGCCTCCAGTTCATGTGCATTTGATGCAAGTTGCCGCCGTGAATTCGAGAAAGATTGTTTTGTTTCCTTTGGAATCATCCCAAGTCAGTTATGCATGTGCGAATGTATTCTATGGTTTGTAGATTAATTACCTCCACTCCATATGATTCCTTAGCAAACCAAGCCACTGATTGACTTGTTCAAGGAAGAGAAGTCTATGCTTGGGATCTAATCCATGGACTTGCGTAAAGACTTCGACATCCTCGATGAGGGTTCCCCACCTGAACTCGGTAGTGTTTTATTATAAGACTACTATGTGGTCATGCTTGTCTAGGACAACGTGTTCACATGTTTGTAGCAGAACCAGCTCATGTTTTGGAGCTTACTACCGTAGTCCATTTCCCGAGAATCTTGCAACGTCGTCTCGTCGATTTGTGTTGCAAACTTTCATTTTCTTTCTAGACTTGACAAGTCTAGATTATTCTGACACCAACCAGATCTGAATCTCAGGCAGATATGATGGTTGGAACGTTTCCCAAGAATTATATTATTGGTCTCTCTGTAACCCGGTTAAATGGATGTCGTGGCCAACACACCCCGCCGGAAGACCTATTATTGTAGTATCTTGATTTAAGAAGTTGTCCACCTCCCCATAAGGATCCTGTAGAACTTATTCCAGTAGTTGTTCCTTAGGGATTTTTGTGCTCCCGAAGTCCGACCTTTTACTTGATGTTCTAGATATCAAACCATATCTATGAATGGGTTATGCTAGCACATCAAGGAGAACATTAGAAGCGGAGTGCTAAATGTCTCTCGGTCAATCATCCAGATTTTGTTCCCTTGGCCCGCTAAGGTGAAATCTGAGAAGGTTATCTTCCTTTGCCTCCGCATCGTCCATCGCTGTTCATCATGGTAGTACGTTGTGTTGCCAAGACCCTTGACACGGATATTGGTAAAACCTTGATGAATATGGAAATGCTCAATTCTTGAGAGCACGCATAAGCCTAGGTGTTATCACCGGCACTAATTGGGATTGCTCTCAGATTCCTCGGTTATACTATAACTTTTGAAATAGTGGACTCACTCTCTACTGTTGAGCTTCTCCCAGTTACTAAAATCATTCCTTGTGTTGTTTTCAACAAGGTAATCCACATCATCTATTCTAGTCTGAGTATGTCATCCTACCAAACTCGTTCAAATGATCGATTGTGATTTGCCTTAAGCTGGTATAAGAGCTCTAATGATCTCTGAATCAAAAGTAATTCTTTTTGCCACTTAAGGGAATATTTCTACGAGTCACCTTCCCTAAGGTGCCCCGTTATGCTATCATGGCAATTCAACTCCTTGCTACGTTGACAACCGATCACCACATTCTTAATTCTGGAATTGTTGTCTACCTAGCAAGCCCTCGTCATCTGTCTCACTCCATTTCTTCAGATGTATGCTTCGTGTCTCAGCTTGAGAGATGTCTCCATGTCTCAATCATTGAGATGATCCTAAGTTGCTCGAACCTCAAGAAGATCGATTCTTCTAGATTTTTCATTTCTTCTCGTGGTCATGTTGAATGGAGTTCTCAGAGCAAGATGTCAAGATCAAGATGATGCAATGAATCAACATCTTCGAAAAGAGCAGTTGGATCGAGAAGATTGTGATAGTTTGTGACCCTCACCTCACGTCTTGAATCTCGGGACGAGATTCTTGTTTAGTGGGGGCGAGTTGTCACATCCCTAGCTTCTGATGCTGCCTAGTGTTGCATCTTGCTTGCATCATGTTTAATTTTCATTGAAACTTGAAATGGGTATGTCCAAACCCTAGTACCAAATGGAATTCAAATAGGTTAAACCTAATTTTTTTTCAGTAAATCCAAATGGCTTTCAAAAATGTTCATCATTTCTGGAAAATTCTAGAAACCATAACCAGAGGTGTTGCACATTTTTCCATGATATATTTGGTTACTGAATTAAATCATATGTACTTTGCATTTGGGCATTTAAATGCTAGTAAATATTTTAAATGCTCATATAATTCTGGAAATAAGTGTGAGCTGTTGGAATTAATCTAAACAGATCCTATGATTATTTTCAGGATTTTTGAAGGTGTCTAACTATTTTTAATAAAGCCACAAACTTACAGAAAAATAGAAAAACATAAATAAAAGAGAGAGAGACTAACCTGGGCCAACTTTCCTGGCGCCCACCAAAGCCACCTGGCCGGCTTACTATCAGGCGTCTCACCATCGCCCTCGCCATCATCTCCATCTCACGCCAGAGGACAGAGCGGTGGCACGCGGCCGGCACGCGCCGCCAGCCTCGCTGCCGCCGAGGGCCTCGACGCCCACGAGTGCCACGCCACCTCCCCGACCCTCCCACTTCTCCTCGCTCGACCTCCTCCCCTCGCTCTCTCGCTTCCCCCCCATGGCCGAGCATGCCTGCCGCCGCCGTTGCCACGCCACCGCCCTCCTCGCCCATCCAACGTGCTCGAGAGCTCCGCCACGCCGCCCCTCAGATACCCCACCGAGCCACGTGAGCTGGGAAGCACCGCAACCCTCGACATCGCCGTTTTCACTCGGGCCACCGAGATCGCCGGCGCCGATTCGCGCTACCCGGTCGCCCTCGCCCCGCCGCTTCACGCTTTTCACTCGCCAGTGAGCTTTCTCCTTTACCGCCCCATCCCTTCCTCTAGGTCGCCCCGTAGCCGCTGCTCACCGAAGCCTCGCGCACCGCCGTCCGCCATGGCCGATGGGCGCCATCGCTAAGCTCCTCTAGACGCTCGCTGCTTAGCGTGTCTCGAGTGCCCAGAACTCAAAGACAACCCTTCGCCGCTTAGCCGCCGCAACGCAGCGCCAAGATCTCAACTCCGCCGCCGCTTAACTCGTTGTCGCCGCCACCATAGACCACCGCAGCTCCGCCGCCGCTTCATCGGATGCGCAGCTTCAGCCAGCCGCCAGAGACCAACCGCCGCAAACGGGCGCTCAGAAGGCCCGAGCAACTCCGGCGAGCCTCGCTGCAGAGATGGTCGCCGCGCTAATCCGCGACGATGACGTGGTTCGCCATTAGAGGCTAATCCTTAGTTAGCCACCTCACAGTGCATCGACGATGGGCCCCAAATAATTTTAGTTAAGTGTTAACTAAACTTAATTAGCCTCGCCGACATCGACATGTGGGCCCGGCCTTAACTAAGCCGAATAGGATTAGATTAGTACTAATTAACTTAGGTTAGTAGTTAGACACTGACATATGGGTCCCGCAGGTCAGGTTTGACCCTGGCCGCCCTGTTGACTCGCTGACGTCACTGTGACATAATGCTGATGCAATAAAACATTTTCTGGATTTAAGTTTATTCAGGAAATTCAGAAAATGCTACAAACTTCAGAAAATCATAGAAAATAATCTATAGCTCAGAATGAAATAATTTATATATGAAAAATGATCAGAAAAATCCAATCTATCCATCTGTACCATTCTCAAGCATGTTTAAACAACTTAAAGCCACTGTATATGACAATTTGAATTAATGGCATTTGAAATGTCTTATGTGGAGTTTGAATTTGAACCTTGGGTTCAAACCAACTTCATTTAAATTGTTGCTAGCTACATTAGCTCAAATCACAGCATATTGCCATGCCACATTCATGCATCATATTGCTGCATTGCATTGGTTGTGTTCCTTCTCTGTTTACCGGTGTTGTCCCCTCTCGGTAGACGCTGCTTCGATGATGAGATCGATGACACCGATGAAGAACTATATTATCTTCGTAGTGCTGTGCAAGCAAAACCCCTTGTTCATTCCGACATAATCCCACTTTCTCGCCTCCCGCTTCTTTTATCGCATTAGGACAACAACGACATATCTCACATTTGTCATGTAGTGAACCCTTTATCCTCTCGCATGACCTGTCATTGCCACAAAGAATAGATGAAACCCACTAGCATGAGTAGGAGTTGTTTGAGCCCCGATGTGCCTACTCATTCATGCTTGTTTGTCATGCCTGCTATTGCTTAGAGTTGAGTCAGTCCGATTCATCGGGAATGAATCGAGGCGCAGAAAATGTCCCACTGCGGTGTGAGCTAAGTGTGTGAACATGATTTGGTAAAGGTAGCAGTGAGAGGCCATGTAGGAGTACATGGTGGGTTGTCTCATTGCAGCCGCCCTCAGAACTGAGTTCTGTGTTTGTGATCCATGAACAGTTATTACCACACATTGGGTTCCGTAACTCGCCCCTCTCGCTTCTTAATCACCCTTGTTCTCTGTCTGTGAGTTGCAACTAGTTTCGTGTTTGTAGGTAGTGTTAGTAGTCTACCAAGTGGCACCCCAGACAGTGGGCTTGGGACAGATTAGGCACAATGGGCACGGTGTACCAAGTGGCACCCGGATGGTGGGCTTGGGAACCCTGCTCACATCGCTTGGGGGCCGTGAGCGACACCCGGCCGGATCTCCTTGCGGATGGAACCCGAATAGGCGATAAACCCGACGAGAGACTTGAGTGTTTAGGTAGGTCGTCGACTCCTCGCCTCGCTTCCGCTTGAAGGTTGCCGCAGTACATGACGGTACAGTATGATAAGTGGCGAGAGCGTGTGAAGAAGTACACCCTCGTAGGTTATCATTATCTATTCAATAGCCGGATTCCTCGGATATGGAAACTTGGACCCTTGTACAGTTCATAGACAAGTGAAAGTGGATACTCTTAAATGCGCAAGATAAGCGTGAGTGCTATGGATGGCGCTCTCGTGAGGGAGACGGAGTGGATCCATAGTGGTGTATTGATATGGTGAACATGTGGACTCGTGCGCCACCTCAAAAGAGTTACTTGCAAATGTAGTTCAAAGTTAGCCACCGAGTCAAAGCTGGCTTGCTGCAGCTTAAACTCCACCACCCCTTTGTTGATAATGATGCATATGTAGATAGTTCGATGTAAGTCTTGCTGGGTACATTTGTACTCACGCTTGCCTATTTTATGTTTTTGCAGAGAGACTTCGGCCTCGCTAGTAGTTCCACGTGGACTTCGACGCTTAGCTTGTTACCTCACCACGATCTTGTGCCCTCGGCAGATCTAGTAGATAGTCGCTTCTAAGCCTTTTTCATTTGTAGATGTCTCAGACTCGGACATGATAAGCTTCCGCATGTGCTTGATCTGTATGTTTCAATGTTGGGTCATGAGACCCTGTTTTAATATCTCGCCCTCGAGCCTAATGAATAAATACCGAGTCGAGAGTCATGTTGTGATGCCATGTTGTATTTGCACATATCGAGCATATTGTGTGTATGTTATTGAAATGCTTGGTATGTGTGGATCCGACTATCTAGTTGTTTATCTTTAGTAGCCTCTCTTATCGAAATGTCTCCTAGTGTTTCCACCGAGCCATGGTAGCTTGCTACCGCCCCCGAACACTTAGGCTGGCTGCATGTGTCCTTCTTCATTCTCGTGTCTGTCCCTCCGGAAATGTCACGCGATGAATACCGGAGTCCTGTTAGCTCGCCACAGCCGGTTCACCGGAGTCTCGCTAGCCCAGTGCTACAGCCTCGATTCACTGGCCATGACCGACACGCTCGATGCGGGTCATGGATGCCTCGTCCCTCGTAAGTCTGTGCCACTTTGGGTTTACGACTAGCCATGTCAGCCCGGCTCTTATCATATGGATGCTAGCGACACTATCATATACGCAGCCAAAAGGCGCAAACGGTCCCGGGCAAAGGTAAGGCGACACCCGTGGGAATACCGTGCGTGAGGCCGCAAAGTGATATGAGGTGTTACATGCTAGATCGATGTGGCATTGAGTCGGGGTCCTGACACCCGGCAAGAGGAGCTTGCCGAGAAGGCCAACTGAGGCTTCTCAAGGAACTTGCCGCGACGCGCCGCGCGTCCCGGCAAGGCCCGGTGAGCGACAAGCTCCCGGACGACCGGCAAGAGGAGCTTGCCGGGAAAGCATCACAAAGCCCGGCCAGCGACAAGCTTCCGGACGTGACAAGACGACGACCGCGGCAAGACGCTTGCTGCGCAGGCTACCACCTTGTACCCACGCTCCAGCGCATCCACCAACGTGTCGCCCTGGGACCGTTCCAGGCGCGTGTGGCGAGAAGCTGTGCAGCCGGTGGTGCGAGGTGGCCAACGGAGATGACAAGGTGACCATCGTGGCAAGCGGTGGCGCCCCTAACGGGTGCTTTTCTGCACTGTTTGGGCGATTTGGACGGGCATTTAATGCCTTTGTCCCCTGCCATCAGTGTTAGGTAGGGTACACTGTACGAGTAGTTGTACCAACCACATCTTTTACATTTTTGCCCTCGCCTACGTTGCCACCTGTCGGTGACCCCTTCAGCGTATAAAAGGAAGCCCATGCGCAACATAGACGGGGTTCAAAGCATTCGAAACTAGAGAACGCTCACACATTCAAGCAAGAATGGAATACAATCACAAAGCAGCAGTTGGAGTTTTATCTCTCCGGAGAGCTCCGAAGCTGGGTAAAACCGCTCGTGTGCTTCGCCTCGATCTGCTCTTCGTGCGATCTCTGCCCCCCGCCGGATCGAAAAGGGGCCCTGCCCCATAGGTGTTCGCTCCCACGACATCTTTGGCGCGAACTTGTGCATGGGCAGTCGCAGCGCCCCGCGGCAAGGCTTGCCGGGTGACCGCCAAGGTCCTCCGTTGGTTCCTTTGGAGCCATTCAAGAACAAAGTGTTTAAGTCAAGGAGAACAAGGCCCCGGCAAGAGGAGCTTGCCGGGAAGGCCAACTGAGGCTTCTCAAGGAACTTGCCGCGATGCGCCGCGCGTCCCGGCAAGGCCCGGTGAGCGACAAGCTCCCGGACGACCGGCAAGAGGAGCTTGCCGGGAAAGCATCACAAAGCCCGGCCAGCAACAAGCTTCTGGATGCGACAAGATGACGACCGCGGCAAGACGCTTGCCGCGGCAGGCTACCACCTTGTACCCACGCCCAAACAAGATCCACCAACGTGTCGCCTCGGGACCGCTCTGCACGCTGTGGCGAGAAGTCGCAGCCAGTGGTGCGAGGTGGCAAGCGGAGATGACAAGGTGACCATCGTGGCAAGCGGTGGCGCCCCTAACGGTCGCTTTTCTGCACTGTTTGGGCGATTCGGACGGTCATTTAATGCCTTTGTCCCCTGCCGTCAGTGTTAGGTAGGGTACACTGTACGAGTAGTTGTACCAACCACATCTTTTACATGCCTCGCCGCTCCCTCGTCTGCTGCGACGTGGATCGCCCTCTCTCCCCGAACCCTCAGACACCTCCTCCTCCAGCCTCTCCAAGGCCCTAGCTATGGCCGACGCCACCGCCGCCTCCACACATCAGAATCAAGCCTCCCGTCCGTGTCTGGCCTCGCCATGTCTAGGAGCTCCGCCTCCTCTTTCGCCGAGCTAACCGAGCCTCACGGCTCGTGGAGGCCCGAGTCCACCGTGACAGACTCGCTCGAGTCCGCTGCCGGAGATCCCTTCAACGCTGCCGCCAGGTCACCTGTCCCCGACCTCACGGCACCTCACGAGTGCTCTGTGAGCCTAGCTACCCCTCCTACCCTTCCTCTCGCCCCGAGCCGTAGCCACGAAGATCACCAAGACGGCTCCATCTCGCGGACGTGTTCTCATCCTCCGCCACCTCGTGTCCATCGACTCACCACGCTTGAGTCTAACCATGCACTCGCACTCACCGCACACCCTAGCTTCGAAGTTCAGATCCACTGCCAAGAGCCGACTTTGATTTTGACCACGGTGGGCCCTGGTTGACTCATGGTCATGACGGGCCCACTGTTAACTAATCCATTTTAGTTTTTATTAAATTTCAACTAAACTAATCGACCAACTCTGACCCACGATCAGTCCGACCAAGCCGCCCCATCGATCACGACATCACAAGGACGTCATGTCGACGTAATAAGTTATTTTCTCGATTTATTCTTATATAGGAAATTCGAAAATAGCCAAAACTTCTAAAATCCATATAAATTGAACCGCAGCTCCAAATCAAACAAGTTGTATATGAAAATGATCGAAAACCTAATCTATCCATCTGCACGTTTCATGCATGTTTAAACAACTTAACCTTGCTGTTTAGTGCAAAATATGATAAGGCACTATTTGAATTCATAATTTGAATTTGGGGTTGAACCTTTGGCTCAATATGACCCAAATCCATCTGGTTGTAGTTGCATTAGCCCAAAACACATTCATAAGGAGGCGATTCGAGGGGGGAGCTCTGCAGCAATGGGAGGAGTGAGAGCGGAGGTGCTGGATCGCCGAGGAGAACCCGCAGCTGCTCACCACCTCGTACTAAACAAGCAGCAAGGTAGGCGGGCGGCGATTGAGCGCTCGCCGCGGGACGATTTACAAGCTCAAGATCGCCACTACTCCGGATCTTGCGCCTTCGTGCTTGCTTTGGCCATCAGGTGCCATAGGCGCGATTTTCTTCGCCGCCGGATCGCCCCTTGCAAGAGAGGAAAGACCTACCGGGAATTTGGGGGTCCGCGACATCATGAGGCTGCATCCGCCTCAACTTCAATTTCACCATCATGGAGTTGACGCGATGCTTAAGGAGCTGTTCGCATGACTCAGATCCCGAGGGTTTAGGTGCCGCGGGTGTCGCCCAGCTGTGCAGGTAATACCTTCGCCGACCGCATCCGCGGTAATGATGCCGCAGTGGCGATTATCGCATGGAATCGTCCCCACTTGGCAAGAGCCTACGGACGATGTTGTGCAGCAGTTCTTCGACGGCCTGGTGGAGGTGGCTGTCCACGCCGACGAACTGAGGCTCCTCACCCGCGACACCACCGAGGCGGAGATGCAGCGCATCGCCACCAGGGCGGAAGAGGCGGCGGCGGCCGCAGCCGCGGGTGAGTTCGGGTTCACCGTGGAGGAGGTAGAGGCGGCAAGTCTTGCCGAGCGAGAATGGCTTGACGGCGAGGAGGAGCTTGCCGTGCCAGACGCCGAGTCGAACGAGCCCGCTGAGGGTGCGAGTGGCCCGCCGTCTCCAGGCACCTTGCCGCCGGCGGAGCCCCCAGCGCAGCCCCCAGCTCCACCAAGAAGGCATCTCCGCAGAAGCAGCGGCCATGCGACACGCCTCCGCCGCTGACAAGCAATGTTGTTGGGAGCGCCAAGACCGCAGACCTAGCAATCGGAGCGGGTCGCCCGGACCACCGCTGCCAGCCTCGCGGCTGCCAAGGGCACTTGCACCTCCGCTTCGTCAAGGCCGAAGGTGGGCTCGACTTGACCTCTCTCTGCACTCAGCTCCGACGAGGAAGAAGACGAGTAAGAAACCTTGTTGTACTTGTAGTTCTTCAATTTTTTGCTGTTTTTGTCTTGTATCTGACCTGCTTTACTCTGAACCTTGTCCCTTTTCAGGACCCTGGCCCAGGGAGCGGCGAAGAGAGCCAAGGTTCCGGTGGTTATCATCGAGGACGAGCCCACTGTGATGGCAGGGGGTGCGCCCGAGACCACCTTGCCGGACTCGGCAACCACTCTCCGAAGCAGCCCCCAGCGGAGCCCCCAGCGTAAGTACACAATTTACTTCCCGCTGTCAAGCCAAGATGGGTGCTCTTTTTTTTCTTTGTCCGACATCCGTCTGTGGAGTTTGTTTGTGTAGGAGCGCATAGCCT
This sequence comes from Aegilops speltoides, assembly GCA_021437245.1. Taxonomy (NCBI): domain Eukaryota; kingdom Viridiplantae; phylum Streptophyta; class Magnoliopsida; order Poales; family Poaceae; genus Aegilops; species Aegilops speltoides. The sequence goes on from CM038144.1 coordinate 457,767,487, forward strand.
TCACCAGAGGGCTCGGAACCTGCCTCCCGACGTGCCTTCTTCTGCTTCAACCACGCCGCCAAGGGAGGATTCTCAGCAAGGGAGCGATTCCGCAAGGGAGAAATTCGCAAGGGAGGGTTCTCCGCAAGGGGTAGCACTAGCAAACCCCGTGCAGGGAGCCCATGACCATGGATCCCAAAGACGTAACCCTCTTGCCTGAAACTTCCCTTGTGTTCTTCTTCTGATTTTCTTTTTGATTATTTGTTTGACTTTTCTCCCTCTTCTGGCCTTCAGATCCACCTTCCACGGAGCCGATGGAAACCGAGGCCACCGGCGAGGAGAACGCGCGCGGCAACACTGACGACGCCGCCGCCACTGAAGAAGAGGCCGATGCTGATGATCCCGCCGACGAAGAGGCCGCCAAGGCTGCTGGCGCAGGAGCTGGCGAGGGGTCCGGTGATCACACTGACGACCCTGAGGGAGCATGAGCGCAAGGCGCTACGCCGACCGCCGACCCCACCGCCGCTGATGCAACGCCAGGCTCCGAAGAGCCCCAGCCCGATGCCTACTTGAAGGCCGGCGACGGTGTCTTCATCAAGCTCCACTGGGCTTCAAGCTCCAGGGCGCCGGTTGAAGGGGAAACTTTTGACGGGGAGGTGCTCGCCCACGGCCGGACACCGTCGACGACGCGCCAAGCAAGAGCAGCAGAAGCGTCTCGAGGAGGAGCAACTGCTCAGAAGCCGGTGTCGCCTACCGCGCTTCGACAAGCCAAGGTGGAGTCCCGGAAGCGCTTGTCGCATGGGCGGGAGCAGTATATTGAGAAGCGGTAGAGGAGCTCCGGAGCGCAATCGTGAAGATCTCCGTCCATTGAGAGAGCGGCGCAATTGCCGAGGCGCCAAGGCATTCATTCTTGAGAAGGCCAAAGCCGAAGAGCAGCAGCGGCTTGCCGCTGAGGAGGTGTTTGCGCGGGAAGGCGAGCTGTCGCAGTGGAAGGTTAACCTCGACAGCCACGAGGAGGATCTTGCCGCGCGCGAGCAAACGCTTGGCGGGGCTCTCAAGGAAGCAAAGGACGCGGCCGCAGCTGCCGAGGCCGCCAAGAAAGAGCTGGAGACAAAGGTGACGCAGCTGGAGGCCGATCTCAAGGCGAGGGATGAAGAGCTTGCCACGCTCCAGCGTGAGCGTGAGAAAGACGCCCTCGCCCATGGTGAGCTGCAGGGTCAACTCGTCGAGAAGGGCAAGGAGCTGAGCGCCGCCAAGGACTCCAACGCTGATCTGGAGTTGAAGCTGGCCACCCTGACCGAGACGCTAGACAGCGCCAAGGAGCGGGAGGTGGCCCTGAAAGAGGAGATCAAGGGCAACGGCGCTGCTGATGAGGGCCGCCGAAACCCAGAACACCTTGAGGGAGACGGTGGAGCTTTTGGACAGAGGGCCTCTGGAACATCGCCGTTAGCCATCGACAAGGAGTCAGCCGGTTGGGGGTGGAGGATCTCGGCACCTCCCACGAGAACCTCCAACTTAGCGCCAAGCTCACTGCTTTTCATGGCGTGGACGGCTCTCCAAATGCCCGAGAGAAGATCCCAAAGCAGCTAGCCGACGAGTCATGCACGATCTGCCATGTGTAGTTCGAGAAGGTGTTGGTGAAGGTGGCCTTCCAGCAACCTGTGCCCTCAACCTCACCAACATCCTCAAGAAGTCGCCATGACGCTGATCTAGAAGTTGCCAAAGTCCTTGTCGCACCCATTGTGGACAAGGTGAATGAGGTCGAGGGTTGACGGTACGTGAGATTAGGCCGCCTGCTTTTCTTTTCGTCATTGCTAGACATGTTACGATAACAACCCGTTAGAGCTGCAAGCTATCTTGTAATATAGCTTTATTTTGGGGTATCTATCATTATGTTATTTCCTCTACTTGATTCTCTTCCTTTGTATGTTTTTTGCCCCACGCTTTTAGGAACTTGCCAAGCATAGGCACCCTTGTCATGAGCAATCGAAAAAGTCTGAACATCAAGAGGGCTCACGGTCAAGTGCTACTACCGACAAGAAACCTTGTCGCAACTAGTCGCAAAATTGAAAGCACATTTGCTCCCCGGTGGTTTTGGTAATTAATGACAACATACTTTGTGGTTGGACTAATGCTTTTATCAAGTATGTTTCAGAAATTCAATCACATTGGCATGGCAAAAGGATCAAGAGGTGGACCTCAAATGCTAAGGCAAGCATTGGCAAAAGCTCAAGACTCCATTTTTGGTTTAGTGATCCAAGATCACATTGAGTCCATAGGAAAGCCAATACTATTAAAAGGGATGAGGTTATGATGATGATCCGTTGCTCAAGTGCTTAGTGATACATCTCCTAAACTATCAAGAACTCTCACCGCCATATACACTCATAAGTAATCTCGGTCCCACCGATATTCCAAACTCACCACACCGAGATGAACCACCTCACCATAAAGCCAAACCCTAGAAATCTCGGATTTTCCGATTCAACTCGTCTCACCAAACTTGAGTTGCCAAGCTTCAGAATCTTCATCAAATCGGTGTCACCGAGATGATGAAGTCGGTCCCACCGAGATTGGCAAGCTCTTGTCTTTGCACGAATCGACTAACCGAGATTGTATTTTCGGTCCCACCGAAAATCCCAACGCTCACATGATTTGAACTTTCGGTCTCACCGAGTTGTCAACTTCGGTCCCACCGAGATTGGTCAAATGTGTAACGGTTGGATTTTGTGTGGAGGCTATAAATACCCTCCACCCCCTCTTCATTCGTGGAGAGAGCCATCGAAAGAACTACCACTCCTACCTTACATTTCTGAGAAGAGAACTACTACCCTTGTGTTGAGATCAAGTTGCTCCACTCCCACCATATGAAGCTTGATCTCTAGCCTTCCTAAGTTGCTTTCCACTCAATCCTTTCTTCCACCACAGCCAAATCAAGGAGGAGAGTTGAGTGTTGGGAGATTATCATTTGAAGCACAAGAGCAAGGAGTTCATCATCATCAACACCATCTATTACCTTTTGGAGGGTGGTGCTCCTAGATTGGTTAGGTGTCGCTGGGAGCCTCCACAAGATGTGGAGTTGAACCAAGAAGTTTGTAAGGGCAAGGAGATCGCTTACTGTGAAGATCTACCCCGAGTAAGGCTAGCTCCGTATGAGAGGCCATGATGGCATAGACAAGGTTGCTTCTTCGTGGACCCTTCGTGGGTGGAGCCCTCCGTGGACTCTCGCAGCTGCTATTCTCCGTGGGTTGAAGTCTCCATCAACGTGGAAGTACGATAGCACCACCTATCGGAACCACGAGAAAAATCACCGCTCCAAATTGCGCTTGATCTTCCCACTTTCTTTACTACTTGTGCAATTTACTTTCCGCTGCCCATACTCTAGAATTGCATGTAGTATGCTACTTGACTTGTGTGTTATGCAAAATCTGCCAAAATCTGTCCTTGACAAAGACATAATTTTTATCTTGTCGAGTAGTTCTAATCACCCCCTCTAGACACTCTCACCTTCTTCGATCCTACAATTGGTATCGAGCATTGGTCTCCATTGCTTTGGTTTACACACCATTGGAGGAAGATGGACGGTTCACGCTTGGGAGTGTTAGCCATAGAGTGCCTATTCTTAATGGAGTGTCCTATAACTCGTGGAGGATTGAAATGCTTATTATCTTTAAGACATACAACTTGCAAAAATATGTTGAGACCCCATATGTGCCTCCATTTCCCTTGCACCCTACCATGGATGAAGAGCTTGATTTGCTTCAGAACCTTAGGATCAGTAAATCTTATCATTAGAGGGTTACCCGATAACTTGCTTAAGCTCGTTACAAACTTTGAGTGCGCTTATGCTATGTGGAAGTTCTGGAAGAACTTTATCCGGACTACTCTTTGAGAGGTCTTGATGAAATTCTATACAAGACTATTGAATTTGATATGATGCTACCCCAATGATCCCAACTTTGATAAATGCTTCTTTGAGCTTCGTGATCTTATGAAAAGAAGGGTGATCCCGGTCTTATCAATGTTCTAATTAGAAATGCTCTTGTATTGCATTCCGATGATTATTGTCACATTGACAAAACTAATGTAAGTAGTTGTCAAATTGACCTAGGTGTTGATGATGAACAATCTATGGGTCAATATGATGATGAGCATGAGCATGATGATGATTACTCCGATTCGACACCGAGCTAGACAAGATCATGAAGAGTCTCAATCTTATGGCAACTGAGAGACTACATATCCGTGGAAAAGAGTGGATTCTTGATAGTGGATGCACCATCACATGACCGGAGACAAAGACATGTTTCGAGAGCTTGCAAAGAACGATGGTCCACGCAAGTATGTGACTTTGGAGACAACTCCAAGGGTAAGGTACTTGGCCTTGGTAAGGTGGCCATATCTCATGATAGCTCTATTCAAAATGTCATGCTTGTAGAATCACTTGGATACAATTTACTTTCCGTGTCTAGATTAGCTGATTTTGGATTCAATGTGCTATTCATCAAGTAGATTGCCAAGTCTTTCGTCATGACAATCATAACATGGCATTTACCGATCCGTAGAGGTGATCTATATATTGTTGATTTCACTAAGAAAGCCCAACCTAGAACTTGCTTCATTGCTAAACCGCTAAAGGTTGGTTATGGCATAGAAGGCTTGGACATGTTGGTATGCGAATCTAGACAAGCTAATCAAAGGTGATCATATTCTTGGTGTTAAAGATGTTCTTTTGACAAAGATAGACTTTGTAGTGCTTGTCGCAGAAAACAAGTAGGTGGAAGTCATCCTGAAGAACATCATGACCACAAGGAGACCGCTTGAGCTTCTTCATATGGATCTTCTTCGTCCCAATGCTTACAAAAGCCTTGGTGGTAACTCCTTGGTCTAGTTATAGTTGATGATTATTCCAGATTTACGTGGGTATTTTTCCTTGATGACAAATCACAGGTTCAGAGAATCTTCAAAACCTTTGCCGAAAGGCCCAAAATCAATTTGAGGTGAAGATCAAGAAAGTTCGGAGGACAATGGAACGGAGTTCAAGAACGCCAATGTAGACTCTTTTTCTCGATGAGGAAGGGATTCTACATGAGTTCTCGGTTACGTACACTCCTCAACAAAATGGAGTTGTTGAGAGGAAGAACCGAACGCCATAGAGATGGCGAGAACGATGCTTGATGAATACAAGACATCAAGCACTTTTGGGGGAAGCCATCGAGACAGCTTGTCATGCTATCAACAGCTTTATCTTCATAAGCTCCTCGGCAAGACATCATACGAGCTCCTCACCGCAACAAACCCCAAGTGGATACTTTCGTGTCTTTGGTTCAAATGCTATATCCTTGATAAGCATCGCCGGTCTAAATTTGCTCCTAAAACTCATGAAGGCTTTTTTCTTGTTATGGATCAAACTCCCACACCTACCGTGTTCACAATAATTTCACCCAAAGGTTGAAGAGACGGTAGATGTGAAGTTTGATGAATCTAATGGCTCGCAAGTAGAGCAAATGCCTATTGATGTAGGAGACAAGGACCCATCGAAGCCATCCAAGATTTATCTATTGGAAAGATCCGTCCCATGGAAGTGAAGGAGAGTACCTCATCTACATATGGGAGCCCCCACTCACGGCAAGATGAACCTCAAGGCAACATGGAGGCCTCCACAAGTGGAACTCACCAAGATGAGGAAGTGCAACAAGAAGATCCACCACAACCTCCTTCTCCACCGCCTCAAGACAACACCAACAACAATGAAGAAGAAGAGGAAGATGAGGATGATGAGGAAGCTCAGCCACAACCACAACAAAAGCTATCCCGAGTCCGAGCAAGAGTCAAGAAAATCATCCCGGAACAAATGATGAACGACATCGACTCCGGAGAATTACTCGCCTAAAACTCGCTAGCTAACTTTTTGTGAGCATTACTCATTTATCTCTAGTATTGAACCTATGAAGGTAGAAGAAGCACTTGAAGACCCGGATTGGGTGAACGCTATGCACAAAGAGCTACACAACTTTGAGAGGAACAATGTATGGACTTTGGTAGAGAAGCCCAAGGATGATCAAAACGTCATTGGAACCAAATGGGTGTTTCGAACAAGCAAGATGAAGATGGACAAGTCATCCGCAACAAGGCTCGCCTCAGAGCTCAAGGTTACACACAAGTCAAGGTATGGACTATGGTGAGACCTATGCCCCTGCTATAGACTTGAGTCCATTCAGATTCTTCTTGCTTATGCCAATCACCATGATATTACTCTCTATCAAATGGATATTAAAAGTGCTTTCCTAAATGGTGAAATTGAGGAGGAAGTATTTGTGAAACAACCTCCGGATTTGTGAATCCTAAAAGCCTAATCATGTTTACAAGTTGCACAAAGCTCTTTATGGTCTTAAACAAGCTCCTAGAGCTTGGTACAAATGCTTGACTAGCTTTCTTCTTGAAAAGGCTTTGAGATTGGAAAATAGACTCAACGCTATTCACTTAAAAGGGTTGATGGTGAACTATTTGTGTGCCAAATATATGTTGATGATATTATCTTTGGTTCAACTAACCTCATTTTAGCTAGAAGTTTGGAAAGCTCATGTCGGAGAAGTATGAGATGTCCATGATGAGTGAACTCAAATTCTTCCTTGTTGCAAATCAAGCAATCTAAGGAGGGTACCTTTGTCTCACAAACAAAGTACACCAAGGATCTCTTCAAGAAGTTCAACATGCAAGAAAGAAAGGTATGAGAACCCCATGCCTACAAGTGGACATAATGACTTGACAAAAGATGGAGAACCCGCTGATCAAAAGGTTTACCGATCTATGATTGGTTCTCTACTATATCTTTGTGCTTCTCGTCCTGACATAATGTTGAGTGTATGCATGTGTGCTCGATATCAAGCAGCCCCTAAAGAATGTCATCTTAAAGCTGTTAAAAGGATTGTGAGATATTTGATACACACACCAAACTTTGGCATTTGGTATCCTAAGAGGGCCTCTTTCGATCTTGTTGGCTATTCCGACTCGGACTATGCCGTGACAGGTTGATAGAAAGTCAACTTCGGCACGTGTCAATTCCTTGGTCGATCCCTTGTATCTTGGTCCTCCAAGAAACAAAATTCGTATCATTATCCATCGCCAAGCGTAATATATTGCTGCTGGTTCATGTTGTGCTCAATTGCTATGGATGACACAAACGCTTATGATTATGGGATACATGTGAGACATGTTCCTTGCTTTGTGACAATGAGAGTGCGATTAAGATTGGACACAATCCAAGCAACACTCTCGAACTAAACATATTGAAGTTCGCCACCATTTTATTCGTGATCACATTGCCAAGGGTGACATCAATCTTAAGCATGTTCAGACCGACAAACAACTTGTTGATATCTTTACAAAACCTCTTGATGAGAAGGTGTTTTGTCGCTAAGGAGTGAGTTGAACATCATTGATGCTTCAAACTTGGAGTGAAAACTCCATTGATGCATGCAAGGCATGAGCCTACTTGACTAATCCTTGATATTTCTCTTATGATGATGATCATATGTCTTGGACACATTTGCCCCCTTGTATTGCATCTAACTCCTTGCAGTACTTGGATGATCTACATTCCACAAGATTACCACACACTCAAATCATGAGTAATCTTGTCATTAACCAAGTATCTAGCCCTTTGGGATGTTGAGTTCAAGGAACAAATTCCACATATCCTTTTGACATCTTATACATCTAGTATTTCACTCTTGTCATCTTGGATATCCTTGAGTATTTCCTTGCTTGCCTAACCCATGTAGGAAGATGAACTACACAAGTGGAAATGGCGCCCAACTTCACATTCAATGAGCACCTACATCAAGTTCACCTACATGAGCAAAGCAACAACAAGCCCAAGGTATGTTCTTCACATCTTTAAGGAGCTTTGCTCAAAGTCATGAGTACAAGCAGCTTCATAAGATGTGATCACATCAAATGCTTAATCGAAAAATGGCAACCCCATTTTGAGCTTAAACGATGAGTATGACCTATGATCAAATGTTCTCATTTGACTCCTAAGTCAATATACTCAAACATAGGTGACCTTGTCGCCACCCTCATCTAGATGAAGTACATATGTTTTGGAGTCTTTCTATTTTCTCTTATGTTCTCTCATTGAGTTTTCATTAAAAAAACTTCATCTAGGAATCTTTTTCATTTCTATTCTTCCGCTTTTGTGAATATCCTTTGGCTCGATCAATTCCTCGAAAATCATTTACAAATTCATTGCAAATCCTTTGAAACATTCCTTGCAAAGTGAGCTGAATTATTTCTGTATTTCTTGAATTAAACTCAAGGCCACCGATTTAAATATTTCGGTCTAACCAAAAGGATCTGCCCTAAGTCCCTCGACTTTCTGACCCACCGATCCATCTTAATTCGTGTCACCGATTTATTTCTTCCAGATATCATCTTCTGCAGCTCCACTCAATGATTCTCTATGCATGTTCCTTTGGCCCTGTTGTGATTCTTATGATCCCACTTTTTCTTTCCATCTTCCCCGACCTTCCTAGTTTGCTGTCCTTTCGCACTTGATGTCAAAGGGGAGAAGACTTAGGGGAGAAGAGAAGATTTAGGGGAGAAGAAGAGCAATCTTACCTTAAGGGGAGAGAATCACATCAAAGCTTTGCCGTGTTCCACATTGATATTACATTTGGCATCATTCTTTGATTTTGCTTTTCCATCAAACCCTTGATCTGAGACAACTCAAAGGAGAGGAACCTTCACAATTGATATCTTATGGAAAGCAAAATCTCTTAGAGTTCATTGAAAATCTTTTAGTTTCGAGACATGTTTGTCGATTCAAGCTTGTGCTCAATATGAGACACTCTTTATACATGTCATCCTCGGCTTGGTACTCTTGATGTTCTTGCAGCTTGGTTGAAGAAATACTTTGTGTTATCTAACCTTGTTTTCCCAAGTTTATCTCTTCAGTACAATGCCAAGGAACCTCAAGGTAAGTATATGCACTTTGTAGAATGTGCATGATGGTGACTTGCTTGTGAATACTTGTTTGCAAGAAATCACCATGCACATATGCATTATCACTCACTTCTTTTCATCTGCCTCGATGCATATAGCCAAGCTGCATGTAGCACATCTTGCTTTTCTCTTGTGTGCTTGTGGTAGTCCAAAACCATAATTTATGAAAATCTTGCACACTTGTAGGGGAGCCTGTACTACATGTTTGTCAAAGCTGTGATAATTCTGTCTTTCTTTCAATAAGCTTTGATGTCTTGTTTTAGTGTGTTGCCATCAATTACCAAAAGGGGAGATTGAAAGCACATTTGCTCCCTGGGTGGTTTTGGTAATTAATGACAACATACTTTGTGGTTGGACTAATGCTTTTATCAAGTATGTTTCAGAAATTCAATCACATTGGCATGGCAAAAGGACTCAAGAGGTGGACCTCAAATGCTAAGGCAAGCATTGGCAAAAGCTCAAGACTCCATTTTTGGTTTAGTGATCCAAGATCACATTGAGTCCATAGGAAAGCCAATACTATTAAAAGGGATGAGGTTATGATGATGATCCGTTGCTCAAGTGCTTAGTGATACATCTCCTAAACTATCAAGAACTTTCACCGCCATATACACTCATAAGTAATCTCGGTCCCACCGATATTCCAAACTCACCACACCGAGATGAACCACCTCAGCCATAAAGCCAAACCCTAGAAATCTCGGATTTTCCGATTCAACTCGGTCTCACCAAACTTGAGTTGCCAAGCTTCAGAATCCTTCGTCATCAAATCGGTGTCACCGAGATGATGAAGTCGGTCCCACCGAGATTGGCAAGCTCTTGTCTTTGCACGAATCGGACTAACCGAGATTGTATTTTCGTCCCACTGAAAATCCCAACGCTCACATGATTTGAACTTCGGTCTCACCGAGTTGTCAACTTCGTCCCACCGAGATTGGTCAAATGTGTAACGGTTGGATTTTGTGGAGGCTATAAATACCCTCCACCCCTCTTCATTCGTGGAGAGAGCCATCGTAAAGAACTACCACTCCTACCTTACATTTCGAGAAGAGAACTACTCTACCCTTGTGTTGAGATCAAGTTGCTCCACTCCCACCATATGAAGCTTGATCTCTAGCCTTCCAAGTTGCTTTCCACTCAATCCTTTCTTCCACCACAGCCAAATCAGTGAGGAGAGTTGAGTGTTGGGAGATTATCATTTGAAGCACAAGAGCAAGGAGTTCATCATCATCAACACCATCTATTACCTTTTGGAGGGTGGTGCCTCCTAGATTGGTTAGGTGTCGCTGGGAGCCTCACGAGATGTGGAGTTGAACCAAGAAGTTTGTAAGGGCAAGGAGATCGCTACTGTGAAGATCTACCCCGAGTAAGGCTAGCCTCCGTATGCGGAGGCCATGATGGAATAGACAAGGTTGCTTCTTCGTGGACCCTTCGTGGGTGGAGCCTCCGTGGACTCTCGCAGCTGCTACCTCCGTGGGTTGAAGTCTCCATCAACGTGAAGTACGATAGCACCACCTATCGGAACCACGAGAAAATCACCGCTCCAAATTATGCTTGATCTTCTCCACTTCTCTTTACTACTTGTGCAATTTACTTTCCGCTGCCCATACTCTAGAATTGCATGTAGTATGCTACTTGACTTGTGTGTTATGCAAAATCTGCCAAAATCTGTCCTTGACAAAAGATGTAATTTTATCTTGTCGAGTAGTCTAATCACCCCCTCTAGACACTCTCACCTTCTTCGATCCTACAAAGAGCACACTTTAAATTGTTGAGCTTAACTCAAACAAAGTAAGGGCTTAACTAGCTACGAGTTGGTTCCCCAAGACACGTGTTTTCCATACAAAGCACGGTCGCTCAATGAAGATAACTTAAAAATTAAAACTGATTGCTCAAACTTTGGCAACTTAGCTTTTATGTCGCTCGGCTTCCTAAGAAGTTTAAACTTGCTTGAACGATGCCCGGTCCACACCATTATCTTCCTCTCCTTCCCCAAAAACTTGCGCGCGAGGGAACCTTTCCTTTCTTTGAGAAAAAGAAAGAAGAGAAAATAAAGATATGGAGCCTTATGGCTCGTTATTGCTTACCGGGGGTAGGTGCTGCACAAAGTGTCAGAAAATACATGCAAAAAACAACAAGCATGAAATTGACAAGATGTGCGGAGCACACGAACTTTATTTATGCACGGGTCTGTGCCCGCTTTGTACAAAGGGTTACATGCAACAGCTGCAAGGTTTGTATAAAAGGTGGTTGCATTTAACAGGTTCCGCAACTGCTACTTTACGGTAAAACTTACGAAGATGGTCAATGTTCCGTGAGTTGCTCACCGAAAGCCATCTTTGGTCTCAAGGCATGATAAACGCCAGCCTAGTGACTCATTTCACCCGGTAAGGTCCTTCCCACTTCAAGGCCAACTTGTTGGAATTCTGGCGGATCAACATGTCAAGAATAAGGTCGCCTCTCAAGACTTTGGCATTGACTTTGCGTTATGGTAGCGGGCGCAAGCTTGCTGGTATCGAGCAGCTCGCATAGCAGCCTCGAAGACGGTTTTCCTCAAGGAGAAAAGGCCATCTTGTCGCAGCTTGCCTCTTTCAAACTCGCCATAAGTGAGCACTCGAGGCACTCCATATACGAAGTTCCGGGGAGAACTGCCTTCGCCCGTAGACGAGAGCGAAGGTGTCCGCCAAGGCTCGATTTGGCGTCATTCCCGATCGACTAAGGAACCACCGCAGCTCAATCCAGCTTCTTCCGACTTGTGCAGCCTCGTCGAAAGTTCTTGTCTTGAGCCCGCAGACTTCAGATTTACCCTCTTCGCTTGACCGCTGCTTCTCGGATGAGCAAATGTATAAAGATGATTTAGTGCGTAACCGGCATTAGCACCGGTTCAGAGGGTTCATATATAGTTCCGTTACATAACCGCACTAATTTGTGGTCACTAGGTCCGCTTCTTTAGTACCGGGTTCAGCACGAACCAAAAGCAAAGGGCAACCACGTGGCACGAGCCAGCCTCCGGGGCTCGAGTTTTAGTACCGGTTGGTAAGACCAACCGTACTATAAGGTTTCGGGTTTTTAGTTTTATGATTTCTTTTCATTTAATTTTGTGTTTCCATTTTAATTTTTTCGCTTGCTGGTATTTTACGATACTACACATTGTACACGTTATGCATCATACATCATGCATGCTTTGTTTATCAACGCCTGCTATGTTCATTGCACCCGCAGATATAACATGCTCATGCATGCTTTGCATCATTACATCATCATATATAATAACAAGTCCTACTAATCATGCATCATCATACAACTTCTACTCGTTATTAATAATAAGTCATACGATCATCATCCTCATATATAGTCATCGAACCCAACCCTACATAATTGTTCTTAGCACATGATCATCAAGATCGTGTAGGACCTAACACCCTTAAGGTAAAATAGCATAAAACAATATAGACCCCGACTTCCATTATGAAGAATGGCGATCATCCTGCTCCACCTTGCTTTTCACGCTTATTGCTTCCAAGAAGCTCCTCACGACTCGTCCATACATTTTTTCCATTCTTTGATTGTTATGTCTCCACTTCTTTAGAAACCCGCATGGACAGTTGAGATCAGAGGATGACCTAGTTGTATGTTCAAACATGAAGGCTACCACGCCAGATACATCGATGAGGCACACAATCATTCGGGATTATCTCGTTGAAAACATAATAATAACTTTGTAGTTAGCAATGATGTACTAGTTTTAGAAGTGTGCAAAAGATGCACGGATGTTGTAATACTAAAAATAATCTTACCAGGTATCTCCATGGTAGTTATCAGAGTTCAACACGCACTAGTGGCACGACGATTCATAATGTTGAGGAGTTTGATTGTAGATATTGTAATTCTCAAGATCAAGACAAAATCTGACCAGCATGACTTTTCTCCCGATAAGTTAATTTGGAGCCTTCAGCAGTAGTACGCGAGATCGTTCACCGACGTGTTTCGCATACGTGTGGTCAAGGGATGTCGGGCTCGCAACTTTAGTTGAATCGAGTATGGCTACGCCTCGGTCCTTGTGAAGGTTAAAACAGCACATACTTGATGAAAAATCATTGTGGTTTTGATGCGAGGTAAGACTTGCAACAACAAAGTAGCGGACGTGTAACTTGCTTGTCACATCCCTGGGTCCTGTATGCGAGGGCTAGCTTTTCATGTGTGCATCATGTTTAACTTTTCAAATGAACTTGAAATGGGGACTGATCAAACCCTAGCACCGCATCAAATAAAATAGGTTCAACATAAAATCATTTTCACGAACCTCAAGCGCCTTCTAAAATGTTCATCATACTTGCCTTGGTCTTAAACCTCCGACAAAAATGGTGCACAATTTTCTAGGTCATCCTAAGGTCACCAATTAAATCATAGAGTTTGAATTTGGACATTTAAATTTATAAATTATTTTAAATGTCCAAATATTCCTAAACCGAAATGTTCCATTTTGATATATTCTATACAAAGGCATGTGCGCTTGGTGATTTTTGAAAGTGCCAAGTATTTTTAGAAAAGCCACAAAGTTACGTAAAAATATAAAAACAGTAAATGTAAGAAAGGGAAAATCTTTACCTAGCGCCTACTAACTGCCCACCGGCTGCCCAGGCCTAACAAGGCCACACACTGCTTGGCTCGGCCAGCAGGTGGCAGTAAGGCGCCGGTGAAGCACCTGATGGGTGCGACGCACTGTCGCCGCCGCCTCGTCTCGGCCAAGGCGTGATCGCCCCCTCTCCCCCGAACCCTCAGACACCTCCTCCTCTCCTCCCTCAAGGCCCCTAGCTATGGCCGACGCCACCGCTGCCGCCTGCCACATCAGAATCAAGCCCCTCCGTCTGTGTTCTGGCCTCGCCATGTCTAGGAGCTCCGCCTCCTCTTTCGCCGAAGCTAACCGAGCCCTGCATGCTCGTGTGAGGCCCGAGTCCACCGCAGACAGACTCGCCTCGAGTCCGCATTGTCACGGAGATCCCTTCAACGCTGCCGCTGCCGCCGTCTCGACTCCGCCGGTGGCTCTAACGAAAGTGCCGTGAGCCTAGCTACCCTCCTACCCTTCCTCTTCGCTTCGGAGCCGCAGGTAGCCACCGCACGAAGATCACCCGTGACGCACCGCTGCTGGATCTCGCACGACGTGCTCCCTTTGCCATCCTCCGCCACCTCTCGTGTCCATCGACTCACCACGCTTGGCTGAAGTCTAACCATGCACTCCCCGCACCTCACCGCACACCCTAGCTTCGAAGTTCGTGATCCACCTTGCCAAGAGTTTGACTTTTGACTTGACCACGGTGGGCCCCGTTGACTCATGGAGTCAATGATGTGGGGCTCAAATTCGTTAACTAATCCAGCTTTAGTTTTATTAAATTTCAACTAAACTAATCGCATCGACACCGGACCCACGATCGTCCGACCTGGCCACCCCATTGACCGCTGACATCACAAAGGACGTATATGTCGACGAATAAGTTATTTTTCGATTTATTCTATATAGGAAATTCCGTAAAATAGCCAAAACTTCTAAAATCCATATAAATTGAACCGCAGCTCCAAATCAAACAAGTTATATATGAAAATGATCAAAAAATCTAATCTATCCATCTGCACTGGTTTCATGCATGTTTAAACAACTTAACCTTGCTGTTTAGTGCAAAATATGATAAGGCACTATTTGAATTCATAATTTGAATTTGGGGTTGAACCTTGGCTCAATATGACCCAAATCCATCTGGTTGTAGTTGCATTAGCCCAAAACACATTCATATTGCCATGTCATAGCATGCATCATATTGTGCATTGCATTGATCGTGTTTCTTCTCTGCTTGTCGGAATTGTTCCCCTCGTAGACGCTTGTACCGACGTTAGGATCATTGACAATCGATGAAGACTCAATGCTATCTTCGTAAGTGTCGCAAGCAAAACCCCTTGTTCATTCCGACATAATCCCACTCTCTCGCCTCGCTTCTTTTACCGCATTAGGACAACAACGATTCATTTGTTACTTGTCATGTAGCTTAACCCCTTTATCCTTTGCATGACCTGTCATTCCACAAGAATAGATGAAACCCACTAGCATGAGTAGGAGTTGTTTGAGCCTGTCAGGCAGCCTACTCATTCATGCTTGGTTGTCATGCCCGCTAATGCTTAGAGTTGAGTAAGGTCTGATTCATCGAGGATGAATCAGAGGTGTGTGAACATGTCCCACTGTGTGTGAGCTAAGTGTGTGAACACGACGGTAAAGGTATCGTGAGAGGCCATGTAGGAGTACATGGTGGGTTGTCTCATTGAAGCCGCCCTAGGAACTGAGTTCTGTGTTTGTGATCCATGATTCAGCTACTACCATGCATTGGGCCCTCAAATATGACCTCGCCGATTTCTTATTCACCCTTGTCCTCTCGTCTCCAGAGTTGCAAGTAGTTTCGTGTTTGTAGTATGCGGAGGTCAGGCGCAAGGCCGACCGTAGGTTGGGCTGTGATGCGGTAGGCACGTGGTCGGGTAAACCGGCGCCTGCTTGGTGCACACGGAACCCTGCTCACATCATTTGGGGCTGTGGAGCGAAACTCGCCGATCTCCTCATGGATGGAACCCGAATAGGCGATAAACCTCGACTAGAGACTTGAGTGTTTAGGTAGGTCGTGGTCTACACCCACGCCGGCTTTCGCTGAAGTCCGCCGAGCACATGTCGTGGTGCGTGACGCTAAGTGGTGGAAACATGTATGAAGAAGTACACCGCAGGTTAACATCATCTATTCAATAGCCGTGTCCGCTGTAAAGGACTTCGGGTTGCCTATAACAGTTCATAGACAAGTGAAAGTGGATACTTTAAAATACGCAAGATAAGCGTGAGTGCTATGGATGGCGCTTCGTAGGGAGACGGAGCGGATCCATAGTGGTGTATTGATATGGTGAATATGTGGACTCGTCAGCGCCACCTCAAAAGAGTTACTTGCAAATGAGTTTAGATAGCCACCGAGTCAAAGCTGGCTTGTCGCGCTTAAACCCCACCATCCCTTTGTTGATAATGATGCATATGTAGTTAGTTCCGATGTAAGTCTTGCGGGTACATTTGTACTCACGCTTGCCTATTTTATGTTTTTGCAGAGAGACTTCAGCCTCGCTAGTAGTTCCGCTTGACTTCGACGCTTAGCTTGTTACCTCAGCTACGATCTTGTGCCCTCGGCAGATCTCGGTAGATAGTCGCTTCTAAGCCTTTTTCATTTGTAGATGTCCAGATCAGATATGTTAAGCTTCCGCATGTCTTTGATTTGTATGTTTCAATGTTGGGTCGTGAGACCCATGTTTGTAATATCTCGCCCTCGAGCCTAATGAATAAATACTTGAGTCGAGAGTCATGTTGTGATGCCATGTTGTATTTGCACATATCGAGCATATTGTGTGTATGTTATTGAAATGCTTGGTATGTGTGGGATCCGACTATCTAGTTGTTTATTCTTAGTAGCCTCTCTTACCGGAAATGTCTCCTAGTGTTTCCACCGAGCCATGGTAGCTTGCTACCGCCCGAACACTTAGGCTGGCCGGCATGTGTCCTTCTGCTCGTGGTCTGTTCCTTCGGGAAATGTCACGCGATGAATACCGAGTCCCGTTAGTCCGCTACATGCCCTGGCTCACCGAGTCCCGCTAGCCCAAAGGTTACAGCCTCGATTCACTCACGATGACCGACATGCTCGATGTCGGGTCATGGATGCCTCGTCCTCGTAAGTTTGTGCCACTTTGGGTTTACGACTAGCCATGTCAGCCCGGCTCCTTATCATATGGATGCTAGCGACACTATCATATACGCAGCTAAAGGCTAAACGGTCCCGGCAAAGGTAAGGCGACACCTGTGGGAATACCGCATGTGAGGCCGCAAAGTGATATGAGGTGTTACATGCTAGATCGATGTGGCATTGAGTCGGGCCCCGACAGCTTTGGTATCGAGCCCGACCGCCTCAGAGGGATTACCAAGCCAAACCGGTCAAGTTGTGTCTAGAAATGCTTTAGTTATGTAAGGAATTGATTGTGGGATGGAACGTAAGGCTCTTTTTTTACTCCTTATACCTCATGGCCTTCTCGATCCGAATCATCCTCTTTCTTCTACGGGGATTAAGAACTAGGCCTTCTCATCTATCTATCAGATCACGTGACACTAATCCATAGACTTATAGGATTGTTGGTTTCAAGCCGCTCAGTTCCTACTACTCTGGTGTTGTTAGTTGACATCGTAACCTTGTTATTGTGATGTTGAGTGGTCATGCCACTAATTTGCAGGATGTCTCAAATCATTTTTAAGCATTTACAGCCATTATGCTGTCCGAGTCATCCTGTGTCGGGCCGAACGCAGATCCGTGGACCTCGAACACCTATGGGGCACTTGGGGCCCTTCTCGGGTTCGGCGGGGAGCTGGACCGCAGCAGAGCAGATCGAGGTCGAGCGTATGGGGAGACGACGATTTTACCCAGCTTCTGGCTCTCCTAGAGATAAGACCTCATCGCTGCCTTTTGTGTGTTATTTGATCTTGCTCGAGCGAAGCGAAGCGAGCCTGTGGGTATCGATGGTCGAACCCCTTCTACGCATGCATGGGCCTCCCTTTTATAGTTCAAGGGGTACCCATGTGGCAGCGAGGAAGAGGGGTAGAAATGTAAAATCGCAGGTAGGTGCAACAGGCACAACAAAGGTCCCTACTCTAACTCTCCGGACGGCAGGGGACAAGGGCATTAAATGCCCGTCTGGTCATTCGCCTAACAAAGGCAGGAGGAGGACCGCAGGCGCCCGACACACGATGGCGCCTGCTGCCTTCTGCTTACACCGCCCGTGCATGGTTGCGAGTGCCTCACCATGTGTCCTTGAAATGGCTCGTGACGACGCTGGCATTACTAGGGTGCGCCGAGATGGTGGTAGTTTTGTCATGGGCAAGTGCTCTTGTCATGTCCTTCAGCAGTCCGGCAAGCTTGTTGGCCGCTGGGTTTGCCGGGCGCGCTGGGCGCCGCGCAAGTCTTCCGGTGATGCCCCGTTAGCCTTCCCGCAAGCTCCTCTTGCCGGGCCTTCGCTTCCGGTTAGCGCTTCGCTTTAAATGGCAAAGCAAAGAGTGGCGGAGGGCTCTTGCGGCGCCTGCAAGCCTCGCTGGAGTGTTATAGCGATCGCTGCAGACAAGTTCGGGTACTAATGTACCCCTACTTTAGTATACCGACAGAGCCCCGGGCCTGGGCTATACACAAGTGCCGAAGCGTTGTTGGGCCAGGCCCAAAACAGTGCACGGCATCGCTGCGGGCCCGGGTCCGCGACAAGAACAAGCCCTCCACCGCGCCTCCCGCGAACGGCACGCTGGCCGATTGGCAAGGCCGCGGGAGACGTGGGTGGCGCGACCCAGAAATGTGTAACGTTCGCATCTCCTATTTATAAGCGGAGGGAACGGGGTCGTTCCCCCACTTTTGCCACTTGCGGTTCCTTCCTCCGAAAGCTCCGACGCTCTCCCCCGCCTCCTGAACAGAGAAACAGGAGAGGGATTATGGGCATCTTATCTTCCAATTTGTAAGCCCTTGGGCCTTAGTTGTATTTAAAATCTGTAATCCTCTCTATCATGTTTTTCATCCTCCATGGACTTGTACTAAACTAGGATGTTTTTTAATGAAAAGAGGGGAACGCTTGTCGGACTAGGTCCTTTACTTGATCTCGCCTTGTATGCTCCCATTCTATGCTTCTAGGGACTTGCCGAGCTTAACACACTTGCTCGAGTGCGTGGACATCAACAGCACCAACGGTGTTGCTTCCTAAGCAAGCAACCTTGTCGGGCCGGGCCAGCAAAGACTTGTGTTCGCCGAGCGGACTCAGAACAAATCAAGGGCGAATCGGGCTAATGACTGCCCTCCGCCGCATGGGTTTTATACAAGACACGCCTGCTCAAGGACGCGTCCCGCTTCCCCGCCCATAAGAGGATGCATGACGAGGGATGAAAACTTATCCGACTCACGCCACCCGGGCGACATTAGCCTCGCCGGGAGGAATTTTGGCCTTCGCAACCACCGCAACTCGCCCGCCAAAATCGAGGTGTTGGTGTGCTCTTCTTGCTTCTTGTCGCCGACGCCAGCTGCCGCCGGGGCCCCGCCCGCTGGCAAGGGTCTTCGTACTTGCAGCCCCCAGCGAGGTTGGCTTGCCGGGCCGGTGGCGCCTGTTTCTCCTCGGCACTGTAATTACAGCCATGAAAACAAATGAGACAGCACCGCAATAATTTCATTATCTATATTTTTTTATGTGCGACTTTGCAAAACGATGCCATGCTTTGCCCTTCAGATGTTTATACTTCACGCTGTCGGGAACTTGCGGTGCAACACAATTGCTGAGTATGGGACATCAGCAGCCTCTGGCCGCCGTTGTTGTTCCGGCAAGAAACCTTCTCGCCAGCTTGCAAAGGCACTTGAATTGTCGAGCGACTCGAAGCAAATCAAGGACGAACTCAGCCGTGAGTTGGTTCCTCCGCACAAGTTTCTTTATGCTAAGGGCGCCTTACGGCAAGGCTTAAGCTATGTTATGCCCTCTACTTTGTTACATCCTTTGTGCGTACCCACGCTCTAGGAACTTGAAGGCGCTTAACACACTCATCGAAAGTACAGACATCAAGATTCACCGGGCGGTGTTGTTTCCGGCAAGAAACCTTTCGCCAGCTGGCTTGCAGGCACTTGTATTGTTGAGCGACTCGAAACAAAGCAAGGACGCAACTTAACCACGAGTTATTCCTCGCGCAAGGTGTATTGCGCATAAAGGACTTAACGCTGAGGGGCATAACATAAAAAGCATGGAACTAAGGAGTGTTCTGCATAAAACTCGGAT
Organism: Aegilops speltoides; assembly: GCA_021437245.1. Classification (NCBI taxonomy): domain Eukaryota; kingdom Viridiplantae; phylum Streptophyta; class Magnoliopsida; order Poales; family Poaceae; genus Aegilops; species Aegilops speltoides. The sequence continues at coordinate 457,787,320 of CM038144.1, forward strand.
GACTTAGCTTTTTTTTGTCTCCAACGATCCGTCGAGGCCGCATTTCTCCCCGATCCTTCCCTTGTATGTTTTCGCCCTTACGCTTTGGGAACCCATCAAGCGAACACGCTTGCTCGAGCGCAGGCATCGCCGCTCGTCTGGCGGGTAAGCGTTCCCGGCAGAAGAACCTGCTTCGCTGGTTGCGGCGTTTTTTTATCGTCGAGCGGACTAAGATTTAATCGACCACGCAATCCTAACCACGATTCGACCTTCCGCGCCTGTGTTCCTCATACAAGGTATGGATTTTCGGGAGTACAACTCAAAAGTCCAAGCTTGGCAACTTTCTTTGCCCCATCGGGTTGGTGGATCGTCGGCGGGCTCGATGGCGCTGCCCTCGACGGCACACAAGGCCCGGGAGATGCGCGTCAGCCGGAGGCGCACTCGCAAAGCCGCCCGCCGGCTTAGTCTTTGGTTGGTCTGGTTTCGCTTTCAAGACTTGTTTGGAGCTCGATGGCGCGCCCTCGACGGCAGCAGAGAGGCCCGGGAGATGCGCTGCCGTGAGTAAGCGCCAGAGCTGTCCTGCCGGACTTGGCTTTCTTTTTCTCCGGAGCTTTGCTGCACGTAGTCCGGCTTTTCCGGCCAGAAAGCAATGCTTCCCAGTAGATCTTAGTCAGCAGATGAGTGCATCTTTCTTGTCGCCTTGGATGAAATGACACTCATCGGGCCAGTATCTTGAGCACATCAGTACGATGGTGAGAGGCTGCCATGAACTTGGCGAAAAGGGTCGCCGAGTATCCCATTGTAGGGTAAAGGGATATCACCCACGCCGAATGTGACCCTCTCGACCCGGTTCACTCGCGCCGAACGTCACGGCAATGTGATTCCTTCTTAGGCTGGCTCCTTCCCGGATCTATTCCTGAAAGGTGCCACCTTCAAGCTCGTTGCCGGGATCCGAGCTTTGAGCACTGCAGAGGAAATCAAGTTCAGCCGCCCCCGCCACAACCAACATCTTCGTGACCTTGAGGTTGCGGATCGCTGGTGAGACCAATAGCGGTAAGCACCGGATCGCAGTGATGCGATCGCAGGATCCTCAACGTCAAGACGATGGGCGTATGGACCACTTCAGAGGTTCGCTACCGACGGAACGGCTCGATGTATCTACTCGCACCCACTATTTGAGTTGGCGCGAGGTGTGCAGTGGAGGCGCCATCGCCGACGATAATACTTCCGCAGCTTCAAACTCTTGATCCTCGCCTCATCTTCCTCCATCTCATCATCTTCATCTTCATCCTCGCCCTTGTCGCGCCACGGAGGCTCGTCTCCTTGCCGTTGCCTTCGCCTTGCCGCTGTTCCTCCCCGGCGGGAAGCTTGCCGGATCCTCCGCCACCTCCCCGGCTCTTCCTTATCGTGGGCCCAGATTCAGCTTTCGCAGTTCCGCCATCCGCTCTACTTTTTGCAGTGTTTGGAGGTCATGGCCTTTGGTGCGGTGGATCTTGCAATAACGCTTTGTCGGAGCTATCCTCATGCTTGTCGGCGGCCGCCATAGCTTTTCACCGGAGTCATCGGTCTTGGCCTTGTCGGAGCTACCTCCGTCGCGTTAACGCTCAACAGCCAGCACATCCTTAGCTTTCTTCTTCTATTGTTCCGCCCGGTTCTTCCTTGTCGGGCGGCATCCTCACTGCCGATCCTTCTTCTGCCCAGCAACCTCTCCGGGATTTTCCACCTCCTCAATTTGCGGCACACTTGTCGGGCGAGAGCGTTGAGCTCACGACATCTCTGATCTTGTTTCATCGCCATCTCCTCCTCATCTTGCGTTACGCACGCTCGATGGAACGCGCTAATAACCGTGGCAAGGTGGACGCCCCGAATGTTGCGCTGCACTGTTGAATTCCTTTTGTATATACTTTCGCGTAAGGGCTCCTCTTTCGGACGAGCAAGTGGAGGTCACTTCTCGCCATGAGGCTTGTGGTCACCCGTGAAGGCGCCGACAAACCGATGACACAGACCGCCCATGAAGATATGGAGCCGTCCGGCAAGTGCATGAGCCAAGATCACGACGCGGCTTGATTACCACCTGGAAGTAGTTGGCAGGATCTTCGCCGCGCCCCGCAGCTCGCAGACCGCGATGGTGTAGATGCGCGAGGAACTCCGACGGTGTATCCCGCCGCCGCATTTCTCGGCACTTCGCTTGAAGTTCTTGGTTTTGGGCCATCGATTCTGCCGCAGCTCGCTGGTGAACGCAGGCAACCCGCCACAGACGGCAAGTCGCCGGTTCCCCAGTGCATGCATATTGGGACAAGGTCTCAGCGCTACCGTCGATTGACGCTGCTTTCTCCGGCCTGGCTGGCGAAAAAGTAAAGTATCTTCGTGTTGCCGTTTGGAGAACGTGGGCGCCGATCACGGCGAAGTTCGCGGGTCCGACGACGCGTGGAGTCGGCGCCAAGGTTGGTCCGCTAACCGGGCGATCTTGGCCTTTGGGGCTGGAATGCACGAAGCAAGACTCTCAGCCGTCCTTGCTGGCGCTGGCCTCGCGCCGGGCATCTTGTCGGGCCTCGACGCTGCTCGTCGCTGGGTTTGTCGCCATTGGCGGGCCGGCGAGGCTGTGTATGGCCATCCTCCGCCGCCGATCTTGTGTGGCGCCGAGGGAAATCTAGAAGCAGCGGCTGGCCGCGGCCTTCCGCCGTCTTGGGCGGCGGCGGCGACGAGCGGGCGCGAGGAGCGAGATGTGCTCGACTCCCAACCGGTTGGGAGG